>JAHZNK010001504.1:0-13006 GCA_027744615.1 Lepidocyrtus cf. nigrosetosus NNG-2020 | reverse complement strand
CCCTTCCTCCCCAAAACGAGATGATCCTTCAGGTCACTTCAAACTATCTAATGCTACAAAATTATATTCCATTTAAGTCATGACTATTAATCTGGTCCCGGAAAACGTCTACTAAAAATGTTACGACTGACCCGGTTATTAAGACTACAAGGCAAACACTGATGGTTGCTTCGATTTCAAAAATCATATATTATGTAGTTAATTAGTGACCCAAGAATCTGACTTGATTTTTCAAGCAATAACAATAATATATAATATCCGTGTGCTATGCTCTGCACTTTCAGATCAGTATTCAGAACTTTAAATCAATTACAAACCAAACCCTTGATAATTTATTTAGATGCTTTAATCAATCCAATTATGTTTTTGGGACTCCATTAGTTGAGAAAAACTAACAAGAAAAAATAGTTTAACTAGATTCAGAAATCTGAACGTTTATTTATGCCAGTTTTTATTACTTGACAAATAAGTACTGTTGTCCTGGCTGACTGCTGATAAGAATACCTATTACCTATCCTAGAACACAACAAGATTGACTGAAGTTTTGAAGGAAAAAGTTTTTATCTCAATATTATTCTCTCGCCATCGCATTTTTGGTGCTAACCGTTTGCCAATTTTTGCATTAAATTGCGAAATCAGAATTTGCTTATTTATATTATTTTAATTAGTTGTGTAATATTTCATCAGCTTTAGTCTTTATCATGCTGGTTAAAATTGTAAATAATTAATTTAGAATACGACACATTATCATCGTTGATTCGTTGTCCCAATAGTCTCTGGTCACGAATTAATATAATTACTGATGATTGCTGGCAGTTTGCAGATTCGTACGATTTAAGTAATATCACTAGTCTAAATAAATATAATAGGAATATATAGGCTGACATAAAGACAGTTAGACTGAATTAATGCACGCGTTAGATAGAAATAGAATTGTTCCTCTAGAACTGCGCATCTCTTTCTTTACTTTATAAATTATATGGAACATTTCATAGCGTCAGGAAATTGCATTCTTAAGAATACTTTGTACTTGTACATCGCTCGCCACAACAATAATAGGGTGAATTTTTCTTTACACGGTAAAGTATTATTTCCTGATATTAAGTTTCCGCTTCAAGTAATTCCAAAGTTTTAAATTTAAATAACTATAGAAAGGTATTTAATGTACATTCAAAGTGACTTTCAAAAAAGACTGTCTGCAGTTTGATAATTGATTTATGAATTATGCTCAGCAATATTTTTTTCACGCAAATATAAGCAGGTAAAAGGTGTATTTTATTACTGATTGCATAATTCTACGTAAAAGTTTTGTTAATCGTTCGTTATCGCAGTAACATGGGGCTCGGTTGACGCGTTATTAAAATATCCAATATGTACATGTGATAATTTAGGTCATAATACTAATTCGTAAATCGTATGCTACATATAGTGTACAAATATTTAAAACAAATAATGAATGATAATAAGTAATCAATCACGCTAGTATTATCTGTGTCGCTTCTTGAATTGAATCGCTAAATGTATCGGACATCATAAATCTTACAAGAAAATAAGTTAACTGATATATAATATTCAATATTCATCTATTTCTTTATTATCAGTCTATTTCCAGAGGTATTGATTTTGTGTAAAGATTTTAAAAACTCGTTGCTTGTTGTACTAATTTTAATTGCTGCCCGTATAGATCTGAAGAAAATATAAAAAATTCATTCACCACTATGAAAAGCTATATTTTTTGAAATGATATATTTTTCTTTCTACGATTTAATTTAATTGAACACATACATTAAATCGGTTAAAATCACTCTTCATCAAAAGTTTCAAATTTGGTAAAAGGAAACGTAGCAGAGTCCTTTTAAGCAAAGTTCCACAGGCAGTTTGGACTCCTTCGTTTGGATGCCATGTCAATTTGATTCATTCATTTCATGATCTTCCTTCTACTTCAAGAAACGCTTTGTGTCTCTCACTCTGTCATGCCATGTGGCTTATAACGAAGGTTAGTCCAAATTGTTTGTGGAATTTTGTAATCATATCATTTGCCTTCACAGCTACTAGAAATAAACCATTATTCCTATGACTTTAATAATAACCAGATTTTTTATTAACTTTGTATGTCTTAGGTGGTAAGAGGCGTGTGAGTGGAGCTCCTTCTCTTCCTCCGCCAATTTTGCATCCCCAGCAGATGCCTCCAACATCCGGTGGACTCCACCCGCCAACATTGCAACCGCAGCAGTTACCACCACCTCATATGCAGAACCCAAATGTGTCTGTGGCTGGAGGAATGATGATGCCGCCACCACATATGATGCATGGACACCACCCACCACCACCACATCTTGTTCCCCAGCAGCAACCTCCTCCACATATGGGAGGAATTCCGGTTCCTCCACATCCCTATGGAGGACCTCCTCCAACACCTATGCATCATCAACAACCACCGCCAATGTCTCATCTCCAAATTCCACCACCACCCCAACATCACCCCCAAATGCCTCCAACATCACAATTCCAGCCACAAGGTCCACCTCCACCCATACCTGGGACGTCAGCAATTCCCACTACAGCACCACCTCCTCCCTCCATAACAACATCCGCTCCGTCTGCCAGTGGAGGGGTTGGACCACCCCAACTCCCACCACCCAATCCAGAGACTAATAATGGTGGTGGAGGGAATGTTGAAAAGAAAGGCACTGGCGGAAATGATAACAATAAGCCACGAGTTCAGCCATCCCCTTATTGTGACTTCTGCCTGGGGGATGCCAATGAAAACAAAAAGAATGGTGGTCCTGAAGAAATGGTCTCATGTTCTGATTGTGGGAGATCAGGTTTGTAGCAACTTGATCCAAATCTTCTCAATATAAAAACTTCATTTTATTATTACACGAATAGTGTTAATTTATCATTTCATTCTGATTAGGACATCCATCCTGTCTGCAATTCACAGCCAACATGATTATCTCAGTAAAGAAGTACAGATGGCAATGTATTGAATGCAAATGTTGTTCCATATGTGGGACATCGGATAATGATGTATGTTTAATGACTGATAATAATATGTATCTATCTGTTAAACGAGCTTAACAAGTTTTAAAAAATAATGTTGTGTATTGTCGACAGGATCAACTTTTATTTTGGATGGTGTTTTGGCAGCTAATTGTGGTAATTTGAAAATTAGATGAAAATTGGATTGAAAACTGTAGATCATAAATTGACGAAAAGTACTGTATTAATGTAGTGACAAATGTTATATTGAAAGTCGGTGTTTCTAAAAAAACATTAGTAGCTTGAAGAAAAATGTACATATATTATTTAGTTTGCTATAAGACAAAACAAAATACAGGGTGGGACTAAAGTCTTCTAAAATGTGTGGTAATCTTTAAAATGGTTGTTAATGTGTTGTTAAAGAAAGTGAATTTGAAGGAAGTCTTGTTATCTTTTTTATACATTTTTATCACTAGTTTTACATTTCATTGATTGTTTGTAAGTACTTACGTGCATACTTACTTAAGCACAGTACCTTTTGAAGTTACAATGTTATTGCAATTTTTATGACAATTTTTTAGTTTAGTGTTTTTACAGCATCATTAGGAGGCTCAGGTTCTTGAATAAGTTGATAGAATGGATAAATATAAAATCACAGTAATATGTCTTGTAAAGAAGGGTTGTGTAAATTGAAAGATTGTTATTATAATAAAAAGTTTAATATATTAAAAAACTGGTCCATACAATTTTTAAAAAAATATTATTTCAATGGTTTCATTTGTGTAAAATTAGCGTTAAAAAGTTGCCGGTGATAAAATCGAATTCAAATGAAGAAAGAAAACAAAAAGAAAGAAACTAAAGAATTAATCATAAAATCATGATATATATCTTCTTAATGATGCTATTAACTTTGCCATTAACTTTTGGAAAATTGGGATAATAATCAATTACCCTGCATTATTCATTTCACGCTGCAATGAGCTCTGTTTAAAACTTTGATACGTATTATTGCTTTTCATAAAAATCATTATAACCAAAGCTATTTCTATTTCTCCATTTAAAATGACAGCGTATGCTACACTGTCTAATATACACTAATTGAGCTCAAACGCATGTTTATCCATACATCATGACTATTTGAAAAGTAATTATATTATATTATACATTTTGGAGTTCTTCCTCTCTGGGTTGGGTTAGTTTCACAAACCAATTTGGGTTACCAATTTGAAATTAATTCCGACAAAAGTTATTTTTCCTACCTCACAAAACTTAAGAGTATAAATTGAATTTTCATTAAAATTATCTATCGCATTACATAAAGAAACTACCTTTTGTGTTTTATTGTTAAAATGTTAATCAAGGATCTAATTTCAAAAGTTTTGCTGTTCTTTCAAATTCGATTTTGACATCACGTTCACCTGAATTATTGTAGGAAGAAAAATATACATGATTCTTTCAGTTCCTTTGCATTACATAAAAACTACCGGTCTAAATAACTTGCATTATAATTTTGATTCGTGCGAATTTAACAAATATTTGCTAATTAAATAAACCACGCACAAATTCGTATTATTTTTCCTTGAATAAAAAGTAACCTTTGGAGTAACTTTTGTGTTTCAATCTCACTCGCTAAACTCAAGCTGAGAGCTCATGCATAGTTATTACTCATAACTTATGAGTTACATTTAAATATTTAATTAACGCTACAATTAAAATTGTTGGATTTACAAATCGTTTTCATTTCGTACATATGTTTGGTTCATCGTTCTCATGAGTTGAGCAGACGCGTACTTGGATGATTGTTGAAAATATTGGATTTTTATTTCTCATTGTTTTTGTAGAATATTTAGGCTTCCTTTTCAATTTGAGTGATGCATAGGATAGGAAGACAGTGATTAACTGATTATCATACAATTAAGTTAACCGGTGTACAACGATATGTCATCAAGAAACCCACTTTTACTCTTTGATTTCAATCTTTTTATGTCGAATGCCTACCTTACAGGAGGAATTATGTTGGGGACAAAGCTATAACAAAAGCTCAATTGTAACGACTAAATCAAAGGGAATTTTTAGATATTTTAGCTATAATTTTTCTACTTTAGCAACAGTCACTTCAGGAAAATCTATAAAGTTTCTCACATTGAAATTGAAAATGAAATGTCCTGTCCCCTTTTACTTAGTACACTTTTTATTCCCATCTCAAACAATGTTGGCTTACAGAATGTTTGGAAAGTCTTGCTTATCAGATGCATTCACGACAGACAGGTTCAGCAGACGTTCACTTTTAAGTTTGGGTCAAAGCTTGATGAATTCTTATGCAAACAAATTGAACCAAATGACATTTTCGTTAATTAATTAGCAATAGTCTGCTTATCATTTGTTATGTAGCTTGTCTCAAGTTACCCCAAAATGATTTTAGGAAACAAAAAGTCTTATAATTTATTCGAAAAATTCCTTCCTATGCAATTTTAAGATCCGAATTAATTAACCTTCATATTATTACGTCAAGGTTTTACTTCCTTCAGTTGCGAACATCTCAGTTAATAAATTCATAATCTTTTTGATAAAGATTTTGACAGATTTCACGCTTGTTCAAGTACTTATGCAAGCTAATAATATAATAAATTACATACAATTTAAAATAGTAAAAATATTTTTTAAAAAAGGTGTGTATTGCTTTCAACGTGTTTACAACTTTGTTTAACACGCATGACCAAGTTGCATATAAATTTTGATTTTTTGCTTGTTTTTATTCAAAACGCGAAGATTTAAGATTTAATATTAATTTTGAGAAGTCTTTTTTCCTCCAAGTTGAAAAGAGATAAATTTCGTTAATTGTAGATAACAAACTTACACTACCGTGAGCATTAACTTTTAAATTATACTGCAGTGGAAGTAAACGATTAATAAAAACCTCTTTAAAACTTTTTAAGATAATTGAGTGGAACTGTTATTATATTTTATCAATGACTGATATGCGTAGGTTCCTAAACGATTAATATCAAAATTCAGAATTTTTTGAACTTTTGAAATAATAAATCAAAAGCTCATTAACTTAAAAGGATTTCAGTTTTTCAATTAATTCTGATAAAATGTTTATGGAGTTATTACAACAGTTTAAATTCGCATCATTAACACTTGAATACTATAATTTAACTGGCGATAACATTGAATTACGTAAAAACTCGGCATAATTACGTGCGTATCATATACTATAGTAGGTTTTGTCAATATATATTGGAAATTAAAATTGATCGTATTCTCATAGATAAAAGTATAGGTATGCACATGTACTCTGTGTTCATCTGGTTGAGTCTGGTCAACCTTTATTATGCTTTTTATGGATTAAAGTAGTTTTTGCGCAAAAATGATTGAGTTCATTACTTTTTCAATAATACTTTTTCCAACTGAGCAAATAATTTTATTCTGATGCAATTCAACGTTTTTTATTTTTAGCTTATTATACAAAATTTATCAAATAAGATTCCGCCTATTTTTTGCAACGATTCTTTGATTTCTTCAATATGTCGAAAAATCAAGTTATCTACAATCAATATCTTTTCCTATATTTGTTCAAATAACCGTAACCGTACTAAATATTTAAAGAACTATGTCCACTTATGGTGACGTAATAAGCAAAGCCAATCTTGCAGTTTGTATTTTTAGCGTGTCCATCCTATTGTTTTTCCTTGTTATAATTGGCATAAATTAATTTACACGTGTTTCAAATGCAGTTTATTGCAGTATTAACGTAATTAATGCAATTTTGTACACTTGTTTGTTGAACACACCTCCGCATACCTTATGTTAGCATGCATTTTAATTATGTTAATGTCTGATTAAACCATTGTATCATTTTTTTAAACAAATTTACGCTTCTCCCTTCTCTACTCCACCTTTCTTGAAAATTCCATTAAATCAGATTCTGATAGATAGGGAAACGCCAAATTAAATCTGACATAAATTGGTACATGCTATATGCTTCAATAATTAAGAAATTGACTTTAGGTGACTTTAGTTTTCATAGTCAAAAAATGTTATAGTATGATAATAAGAACGTGAAGTCATTTAGATAATGATCGTTTATGATTGATAATCACAACTAAAATATATTAAGTATAGTACCTCATCCGTTTATACAAAAAGGCATTTTTCCTTAGAATAAAAAACGAAAAATTGCAAGAAATAATGGACCAAACTTTATGTTTGTTGATACAATGAAATGACGATTGAAGTAACGGTGACCAGTTTTATCATAAAAAGAAACAGTCACAAGATTACGGTCTGGTACAAAACAATGAAAGGAGAAGTGAATTCTCAGAGTAACAATGTATGAGCACGTTATATAGTGCAGTCAATTTTCATAATATTTATTTTGCATCCAAAAATATAAGTAAATCACCAACCATCAGATCCATCAGATAATCCCAATATGTATGCTTTAAACAATAACCACGACGGAAAATAAACCTGCATGATAGTCTGATGGCTTTTTAAGCTTTAAACTTAACACGATTAATATGCTCGGCGAACCATTCATTCGCAGATTTATTTTAAACTGCGTACGCTACGCTGCATTTCTTTGTTGCTGCATTGAATTCGCACTTTTGTTGTACTACAATTATGAATTCGAAGATTATTTATAAAATAAACGAATTTTGGTATGCACATGTGTAAAACAAGAGCTTTATTGTTGCTGTACGCCCATTATTATTGCCTTACTAAATACTGCAGTACTTGAGCTTAGCCAAGTACCCAGAAAATTTTTTCTCGTGCCTTAACCAAAGGGGCTTCATGTATCGTAGCATTGTTATATAACGATAATTAATAATGCAATATGATCAGAAAGTTTAAATAATGCAATGCTATTGTTATATAATATCGCTTTGCAAGTGTCTTTTCTGAGCAAATAGTATGCAAAGTCATAATATACAAAACTTATTATTATTGTCTCCCCTTGCAGTAGCGTTTATAAAATGGGACTGTCGACCCCTTGGCTCAAGTCAGATTTAATTGAAGAGTCGAGAAGGGAGCAGTAGTTTTAGTGAAGTGGCAAAAAAGAAACAAAGAAAAATGAAAACCTTAGCTTTGGTAAGAGAACGTAACCATTTATTGTGACAAATTCGTGAAGATTTTTATATGAGAGAGGAGAGTTTTTGTGATAATTATGTGGAATGAAAACATAATTGGGACTGTGTTTGTGGTGTTTTGTTTATTTTTTAAAAGCAATTATGATTTTTTGTTTCGTTTTGTTAATTGTGCAGATTTTAGCATTTGCTGCAGTAGCAGCAGGTCAGCAAAAGCCTTTGAAGGCTGGAAAACATAAGGCTCCCACATACATTGCCACTTCTCCAGGTGGAGCAGGACCCGAGTCTGCTCCCCAACAATATCAATCACAGGGTGGTTCCCATGGCTCAGTTAGTCATCATGGTGGTTTTGGTGGAGGCTCCCCAAGTTATTCCTCAGGAATTGGCAAGCCAGGACAAGCCAAGCCAAATTACCCTCTTCTCCTTGCCGACACACGCACATTAAATTCAGATGGAACAATCAATTTCAATTATCAGGCCGATAATGGTCTTCAACAAGGTGAAACTGTGGATGCTGATGGTACAAGGAGAGGATTTTATTCATACCCCGGTAAGTTCTGATCATTTATATTGTAATTGATATATTTTTGAGAATATTTAATAAAATTGTCTCATATTCCCCCGAAACACAAAAAGGTGCCGATGGAAAGGTCATCACTGTCAAATACACCGCAGGTGGGTTTTAAAATCAATTATTACGATACGAATTCTAATGAATACAAACGATTGCAATGTATTATCTATATCCCAATCCGCATCCCGGATATTATTCCTCAAACTTTTGGTTATACGTTAATTGAAAGGAATTAAGGATAGATAATACGTTGCAAATGTTACACTAATTTGCAAATAATAATGTATTGCAATTTTAAACCTATTTTTATAACCCTAACGGCAGGCAAGAACGGGTTTGTGGCTGAGGGAGACCATCTGCCAACTCAACCGCAATCAGCTCCGTATAATCCAAAACAGGAAGAACAAGATATTGCTAACTACGGTAAGCAAGGTTCTAACCACGGATTTGGCGGAAGCCATAATGTTGGACACCACGGAGGACATTATTCTGCTCCTGTTCATCATGCTGCCCCAGTCCATCACGCTGCTCCAGTTCATCATGGAGGACACCATGGTGGAGCATACAGGCCACATGTAGGCAATCACGGAGGAGCTAATGTTTATAGTCACAACTCTCAACATGGTGCTCACAACGCTCATCTCAAGGCCCATCTTAATGCTCATCATGGTGGTCATGGTGGTGGCTCTGCTGCTTTCGCTAACTTTCCCGATTTCTCTAGTCAATTTTCAACAGGTCTCGGAGGTAAGAGTGGTGAACAAAGCAATAGTTATATTGGAATAGCTTCCCCAGCCCCAGTCCCCAATTCAAGTGAAAATGGTATCCCCCGTCCCTCCCTGAAAGTATTATTTTCCCACCAACAAGAGCACGAAACTGAAACTAAAATCAACAATGTTGTAGGCTCTGGCGCTGGACGTTACTCTGGCTCAGGTCTTGGAGGTGCTGGTGGTCACCGTCTTAGTGGTCATCCAGGAGGTTCCTCCAGCTTCTCTTCCTTGCAGGGTCTTGGTGGTCATGGAGGCGCATCCCATGCTGGAGCTGGTCTTGCTGATCTTGGTAGTCTTGGAAGTAGCTTGGGAAATGCAGCATATAGTGGACCCATGTTCACTGCTTCTAACCCCTACCAACACTCTCATACTGGTCACTCGCCCGTAAATGCAGGATTCGACCTTGGTAACGGCGGTCATTTCTCAATCAACTTTACCCCTGGCACTGGTACTGAATATAATCCTAATGAACTTAATGGGGACTACAACCATGGTTCATTGGGTGGTCAACAAGGTGCAAGTGGTAGCTCTCAAGGACGCTACTAAACGAAATAATAATATACCTAAGCAATATTTAATCTGGTAACCGTAACCGCCGTCCGTTTAAACAAATTTCGTAAGATTAATACCCATACAGAAAAGTTTAGCCGCAGAATCATTAAAATCGTTCATTATTTTGTAACATGTCATCGTTGTTCGTTGTGTCAGTGCAAAATGATTAGAGTGCAAGCGATGTGATGGTGAGCGAAGAGAACAATGACTCGTCATTATTTTATTATCATCATTATTATTAGGTATTTTGTAGTCCTCCTTAGTTAGTCAATTTTGTAATGGGCTGCTCTGTGCCGTTTTACTCCATCGCCGCCACCGCAGAAAGTAAATACCTACTTTACATATAGTTTACCCATTATTATTATTAAACGTTACATTGTTGCAACCAGAATTTGTATTTTTGAATGACTGATACATTTTTAGCGTGAGAATCAGGCTAAATTCAAGCTTTGAAATATCTATACGTTATAGTCGCAATATTCGAATTGAAAATACAAAATAGAAAAAGTCCCTTGAAATGTGATTAATACAAATTCATTGTTAGTGAATGAAAGCAAAATTTCAAAATCTTTTCCTACAGAAAGAGTCAAAACAACAAAATCTGTAGCAATTTCATGTACTCTCAAACAGCAACAGCACAATAACAGCTTTAATTAGTGTAGTACAGATTGCAATAAGAAGTCTTTGCAAAAATCCTTGTGAAGCTTTTTAATTGAGATTGAGCAAAAAGGAGGAAGAAATAATGAATACTTGATTGAACTCAAAGTACTTCCACACTTTTCTAATACGCTATCATTAATTTTTAAGTTCAGTAATAAGAGTAATATAATATTTTATATTTGTTGACTGTTTCATCTCAAATAAGTAATAAAATTATTCTATTAATTATGATAAAATATATAAAGCAAAAATTTGAAACAAAAATTGTTATTGCTTTCGGCATCATTATCACAGTTTTATGTTATATAATTTGTGTTGCATCAGTGCACAATATAGCAGCAAAATAACACAATGCGCCATTAACGCCAGTGACTACCGACTGACGACTCCTGACATAAGCATACTAGAAACTAAGGAATTGATAATCATTTCTGCACTTTTTCTTAAAATCAAACCATAAATCTGAAAACAACATTGCGATACTAACTACTTGCACTTTATTTTCGTATTTTCCTATAACAAAAAGTATTTTCCTGCCTTGTACAGCAATTAAACTGACAAGCAGCAATCATTAGTTAACATAAATGAAAACAGGTGCCTAACGTTCTTCACACCTAGCTTTTGTTATCACTTATACTTTTTTGCTAACTTGATAATAAATCAAGTCTATAGACAGACGCTCAAAATATCCATTCATAATATCTGTTTTATCTTTTCTTTTCCTTTTATAAAATGTTGCAAAAGATAAATTACAAGTTTACTACTAAAAATAAAGGAAATCAAGTATAAAAGAGTGAAAAAGATTATGTAAGATTATTAAAAATTTGTACGAGTCCATTGGACCGTTTCAAATGAAGACTAGATTTTTTAGAATACGCTACATTGTTTAGAAAAAATGCGGCGGTAGTATTTTCTTTACAAAGTACATGCGTACTTTTTGTAACAAAATTTGAAGCTATTAGCTCACATTCCTTCGCCAAAAAGGATGCAAAAAATTGCAAGAGTGTTATTTCCTGAGTCTTCAATAATGCAACTGACGTAATACGCATTTTTGCTAATAATGAGTTTATAAAAAAGCAAGGGTGCTACTAGTACGTTCATAAATGCCTGTACATATTCAAAGTATAATCCACTTAAAAGTTTCTTCCAAAATCTAAATTTTGGATTGAATTTAAACTCCAATTAACTAAACTATAAACCAAAGCAAAAATTAATTTTACAGTTACGTAATTCAAGGACAATTCTTGCTACGGTAGATTAGGCAAATAGAAAAAAATTATGCTGCCTCCCGGTTGAGACTTTGTAAGAGCATTTTTTGTGGCACTATTTTTGATAAATGTGTGGCAAGACAATATGACTTTGCTTGCTGATTCCAATTTTTTGTTTCTTCCAAAAAAATGAATCAAAATGAAAGTGCAAAGACTGCTCTCATTCACATGATTGATGATTAGTTTTATAATATTATGAAGATAAAAAAACATACCAATTTGACGTAGTTTTTTTGGTACTTTTACAAAGATTACTTTTACATATTATTTGTAGAAGAAAAGCATTGAAATTAAAAAAAGAATTCATTAGACTCGTCACAATACAAGACGGATTTGATTTGAGCATTCTTTTTAGTTTTGAAAGTATTTTTACAAGAAGGCTGACAGTTAAGACAGTTTCCGCTTGCATGATTAGAACTTTTAAAAAGGTGGGAACGCAGGACTTTTAAGGAGCACCTTGACTATTTGCATTCACTAAAAATGCACTGTTTCTCAAACCAAAAACTGCATAAAAATCAAAATCACGACATTACAAAAACATGTGGCATTGCAAATTGCATTACATGACATAATGAAAGACATTGAAAACCTCACATGCAGAGAGTGTGTTCAATAAATGTAAGTAGTAAAGACAAAAGACAGGATAATGTAAGATGTTTTGTTCAATTTAAAAATGTGTTTATTTTTTGCCTTGTTAGGTAGCATTTTGTTGCGTAATATTTAGCTGATCTGCAACATGTATTCAAAACATGAGTAAATGGCAAAGCCCCAAAATGATTTGTAAATAACTAGATCACTAAAGTTTTGGCAAAAACCGTTTAAAAATATGCGTGGCAATTACATTCCAACAACTTTCCGGAATAGATTTGCCCTATTTAAGTGTATTTTCTACGGTACCATGTGATATGTTAATGTTAAAAGTTCTGATGCAATTCGAAACTGATTCTGTGTCTTCGTTATCATTAGGTGGCTAATGAAGTGTAACCTTAAGGAGTTAAAAAATGTAGTGGAATACAATTGAAAGCCACTTGACATTTCAATCAACCTATTCTTTTAGAGTAAAACGGCATTTGAGTAAAATTTTGAGCAAAATCAAGCGTAGGGGTTTTGATC
>JAHZNK010001503.1:0-11449 GCA_027744615.1 Lepidocyrtus cf. nigrosetosus NNG-2020 | reverse complement strand
CTGAACTGACATTTTTGTCATATATTTTATGGCATTTTATTGTCTAGTTTTTATTTCTAACATAAGCTATTTCAAAAGTAAGCATACCTTTGTCATTGGAGCTGTAATATATCATGCTCATGTGTTAGTATTCTTTCTTCGTATTCTCATACTCTCATAAAAAAGACACAAAAGGCTTAAAATTTCCCATTTGGAAAACTCGTATAATACGTTTCAAATGGGTGGTGGTTTTTGAGCTATTTATTTTGAATGTGTACTACATAATTCAATAACAACTATACTACACCACACATTGTCAATTCCATGACTTTTTGCTAAATTCACAGTAAACTTCACTAATGTTTATTGAGCATTATATAATATGCATGGTTCATGGGGTAATAAAATGCAATGTTTTTTATTTTATACCAGGAACAAGTTGTAGCTCTATTCTCCTTTACGATTTTAAAATATTTTATCGAGGGACAGGTATATTAAAAGACGCAGTTAAAGTGTCACATGCATTAGTGTCATTCAGGATTTACGATTTGCGTTGCAGTTGCATATACATATAAAAAGGTCAGTGTGTAGAAGTAGAGTGAAAGTTGGGATGGATGCTAGATGCTATATATCTTGCAGCATCCTATTTTTTATGCCTTAAATTAAAAAGTAGACGTAATTTAATACTTAAATTAAAAAGTAGACGTAATTTAATAGTGAAAACATTATTACGATAACATAATTAAAAATTTAATTTTACTTGGACTACAAAGGCAGGAAAGCAAATTAAGCTAACAAGATGGAATATATAATGATAATATCCTACTGCGTGGTACGCGGTCTTTAATTTTTTTTTTGTTCACGCTTGTACAAAATTACGCCTTATGGACACTCCCAAGCAAGCTCGATCAGAAACATACGACACTAATAATCCTCTTGTTAGCTCTCACATTTTGACATCACAAGCATGAATAATAAATGTTATCAACCGCCAACTTTCTGCTTTCATCTTCTCTGTAGTCTCTATTGTTATCATTTTACATACATTGTAAAAACTACCTTTCTTTTAGTTTACGTTAAGTGTTTGTATTTGATAAATTTCGAATATATGTAGGTCTTTAGTAATTGGAAGCATGTACAACTTAACTATGCAGTGAAAGTCGTATTTTATTAAATTGATGATTACATCTACAAAACAATGAATAACTACAAATTTAAACTTTCTCTTTGCAGATCCTTATTTATTAGTTTTTCAAAGGGTTTTAGACAGAACGAGTAATAATAAAGAAAGGGGTCAAAGGAGGATGTACTGAAAGACGAGGAAATTCCAGCAGCTGGTTGGCGTCTGTGCCACTGCTACTACCTTTTTTAAAGGGAAGCCTGTATTTTTTCCAACGAATATTTTCCATTCGCATGCAGTGGCACAAAATTTTATTTCAGCGAAGCAACACTGTGCTCCATGAATGACGCGGAAATAGTATGAAGCAAGCTATATAGTTCATGCTTTCTATTAAGTACCGTACGTGAATACGTGGAAGGAAAAATAAAAGTTTGATATAAGCAGTGACATACTCATCCGTCCCTGGAGAATCGTTGCAAAAGTGATCTATTCGCAAACTACTTTCTTTTAACAAAATTTTGTTTGCAGTTCATTTTTTCTCAATTCCAATTTTGAATTGACAAGCTCAGCGACTAGACTTCACACCCTGCCTACCCTTAAATAACATATCATACAGTACCGTGGTGAAGAGAAAAACAAGCGCGTGGGCTAACAACAGAAACAAGAAAGGATTTTCTTTCTCCTGGTCAACAAAGTTTACCTACATATGCACATAAATTCGAATAATTGGACCAAAAGTAATTTGTTTACTTTTAGACATTTGGAAGATAAATTAGTACTTTGACTTTCTCTCTACGAGGCTTTGGCAAGTTTACAACAATTACAACCAGATTCTCTACCAATCTGATTTTGCTCTCAGCGCAGCGGCTCTTCTTTTGCATTCTTTAATCCCTAATGATTCCCAATGTTTTACCATTTTTACCCAAGTGTGACGTTAAAGAGTAAGCAGAACAACAAGTGCAATTTATAAATGCAAGGAATTCTACTTGGTCTGGGATATACAAGATTAACAAGATAAAAAACTGCATACGGCTTTATTTGATAATCATGGAACGCTTTCAATATCAACGTCATCAAAATCAAAGCGACGGCTACCACCACCAGCAACACGATCAACCTCACCAGAGTACTTCAGCAGCTGGTGCAACAGTTTCAGAAGTTGGAGATGGGATTTATTATTACCCCAATGTGGATATGAATGTCTGGTTGCGAACATGTCAAAAAGAAGTGGAAACTCCAATTCCAGGGCATATATCCGTTGGTAATGAACACTTTCCCTGTTTTCTAATTTTATAAACTTTACAAAACTTTAATCCAGGCTGTATTAGATCTATATAGTTTAAGCTTTTGCACAGAGAGGAGCTAAAAGCCAGGGATCTTAGCAATAATCCGACCATATTTGTACCGCATATTATTACCAGAGAAGTATAAAAATATATTGGCCATGTTTTCATATAATAAGTACAGATAAAGACATTTTAATAAAATCCAAAAAATAATATAATTTTTCCAACATACTTAACTTTATCTTTAATGAAACACACACAAGTTCCGTACTATGGGTAAAATCAATGTAAAATCATATTTCAGTTTTAATATCGCAACTTTCGCAATGTACCCTCCTAATCCTTTTAATAATCCATTTTGTATTCGTTGGGTCCTCCCTTTATATTTCGGGTGGTGGTATCTCATTTCCAGTCATGCAACTGTTTACCCAAGACTGGCTACAAAAATAATATTTTCTTCAAGGAATAGATTAACGTTAATATTGTCATTAAATATCTATTGTTTCAATTGCTTTTAAACGCGGAGTTTCCTTTCACCTACATACAAATACAAATTTGTCAAGCTGTAGCATGTAGCCTCACGAAATATGAAAAATTGATTTAAATTTTTGCAAATTTATGAAGCAATCTAATTAGAAGTTTGTAGCAAGCAATAAAGAAAACCCAATAGCGTAGAGTAGTGTAGTATCATGACAAAAATGTAATTCAATTTTAATATGAATACATATCTTTGTCGAATTGCCAGATTCTAAGCAATTTGTCTGCATAGCACGCATTTCTTTTTAAAATAGATTATTATCTAAATTCTTTCTGAAAGCTTTACAAACGAAATAATCCCAACATATATATTTCTATTTTTAAAGAATGTAAAATGGAGAAATGTACATAAATAACAATTTATGTCAATTTTGAAATCTCTGGAGCTAGAAAAGAAACTTTTCCTTCGTGAGTTCCAAACAAATAGTACAAGTGCATTATAGAAGCATTAAAACTGTTCTTCAGGGCGTATTATGCAAGTGTCAAAATCCTAGAAAGTTAAACTTTCTCCTCCCTGAATTTAATTCAAATTTCAAAATAAAGAAAGATAATAATAGGAACGCATTAATGCTCCGGGTAAAAAGTTCAAAGCTATGTCACTAACATTCCCCTTCGTTTCAATTATAATAATAATGCAGGCAGAGAACACATTTATACTTTTAATGCTTGAATTACTTTTTTTAAAGAAAAGTAGTAGTTTCACTGCAGTTTAATAACTCTTTTATTTTTCTGTCCGGATTTCTTTTGAGAGAAAAAACAGTAAAAAGGCGAAAAGCAAAAAAGTTTTTACTTTGGTGGAAGCCAACATAGTAAGCTGGCTACATAGAATGAAGTGCTTGCCTTCTTATAGTATTTTTAACAGCTTTGCTTTTAGAAAGGATTTGGCGTTGGTGCGAGTAAAACATGCTGGAGGCATAACACAGGATAGCAATATAATTTTATTGAGATGCTCCGCTAGTTTAATTTAATTTACGGGCTGATGCAATACACACATGAACGCTGGTCATTTATAGCTTTATTTTTCTCCTGTATAAAATTACCTTTTCCTACACATTATTCCTACTAGGAATTTCCTATACGTATATCTGTCTTAAGACTTGAGGATTTCATCCTTCGGTAAATTTTTGAGGATTCTTTTCTTCCGACTTATTTCATCACCTACATTACCTTTTGCGTTTTTCAATCTTTTTACAGGCAAAATACCACCCTGGCTCAGCGGCTGCTTAATTCGAAACGGACCTGGTGGTGTGGATGCGTACGGACCTGGTACATGTCGTCATTTATTTGACGGACCTGGACTTCTCCATAAATACCACATTGAAAACGGCAAGGTCACGTATTCTTCAAAGTTTGTACATGGAAAGTCTTTCAAAAAGAATATGGCGGCTAAGCGGCTTGTTGTAAGTGAGTTTGGAACCTTTGCGACTCCAGACCCTTGTCAAACAATATTTTCTAGGTAAGTTGATTAGTATGACTGATAAATTAATAGTATATGTACAGTTTAACGGCTTTTTCCTAACTATAAGTAGAATCATTGAAATAATAGCTATAAAACTGTTGAAACCGTAGTATCAAGAAGAAAAACATTCAAGTAGCCTTTTGTGTTTTTCTAAGTAGATCAGAGAAAATTTAATTAACAATGTGACCTTAATACTGAAACGGTTTTAAGAGAAGCCCGTTCATTTGAAACCTTAATATGCGTGCACAGGTTTGTCAATCTGTAGCATGATAAATCAGCATGAAGCACTTCTATAACTAGTAATAATAATAAATACAAAACTTGTTCTAAACATTTATCCTATCCATCCATTTCACTTTTTCTAATATGACGTTTGAATTCACACATACATACAAATGTGACAAGCGCTCTATATTCTATTTCGTTTTCGTAGATGTTTAGTTTATTTGTCTAATAATAAGTTTCATTAAATGCTATCATGCCTCTTGGCGAACAGAAATAAGATGAACATTTCCTAATGAATGAAGAAGAATATACTTTCAAAACCACTACCAAAAATCAAGCCAAATTAAGCTCACTTAAACTTACTTGCTTTGTCTTGTCACAAAATCACTTAACTTATAAATTGAAAGATTATTAAGTTATCTGTTAACGTCAAATTTTCTTTTGTTTTTGCGCTGACTTTCTCTTTAAAAGGCAACCCTTACATTCGTAACTTTCTCTAAGGAATTCAACAGCATGTCTTCCATTATTAGCAGTGGTGAGTGATTTCAATTGGTTGTTAATTTGAAGTATCCTTTCATATAATTACAGAATTGCTGCTGTATTTCTCGGTCCGATGGAGGCAACTATGACAGACACTGCAAACATTAGCATTCATCCCTTTGGGGACGAAGTCTATACTTTGGCAGAAACACCATTTGCCCACAGAATACAATTGGACAGTTTAGAAACGCTTGAAACCGTGAGTAATTAATGATATATTACTATAATCTTAACTATTTAAAAAATACAATATTTTGGACAGATTGACGTTCACCGCGAGTTGGGTTTAATTCATCATACATCCCACCCACACATCTGTGGTAACAAAGCATACAACATTGGACAAAGGATTGGTTTATGGCTTGGCCCACATTATGTCATAGCGGAAATGGAATGTACTGAGTCAAAGACTAAGAAACTAGCCGGTAGTGTCAGTCCAGGTAAAATATCACCGACACCATCACGCGAAAGCGGAGGAGTCAGAGACCGGAAAGATCCCAGTTGTAGTAGTACTACTGGGAGCAATAGTGAACTTTTTAACAAATCTGGATTTTCTACACCATCTCCATCAGATAACAACAACACAGGGACAGCTAACACAGGGAAAGGCAAATCAAAAGATCAACCTGTGTCAGATTCCCGTCGAGGAACTACCAGTTCCACTTCAGAGAAAGTTAAAGGAAAGCAAAAAGATACTGCTTGGTCCCCATGGTCTAGTGCGAAAATTGTGGCAACTATCCCATCCCGTTGGCCACTAAGCATGTGCTACATGCACTCCTTCTGCATCACTCAAAATTATTTCGTTCTTATTGAGCAGCCACTATCAATCTTCCTGCCAACCGTTCCCATAAATCAGCTTTGTGGAGAGAAGCCTATTGCGTCGTGTCTTCGTTACTATCCCGAAGAGGATACCTTGTTTCACGTGATTAGCCGGGGGAGTAGTGGAAAGTCAAGACGAGTGTTTCGTGCTCCCAGTTTTTTCTTTCTTCATACAATTAATGGATTCGAGATGAGGGATGTTGACACAAATGACACTTTTGTTATTGTCGACATTTGCTGTTATGATGACCCTGCGATGATTGACTGCATGTATGTAGATGCTTTGAAGGTATGATGAGAAATGTTAAAAATCAATCTATTTCCTTATACAGAATTGTATTATTTCAAAGTTAATATGCCCAATAAATTTCTGTTGACAGAATGCTCATTCCAATCCGGACTATGCTAAATTGTTTCGTGGACGCCCAAAGAGATTTTTATTGAAATTTTCCGAGTATGAAAAGGCTCCACGCGGAACGTATCCACGGGCAGAATCTGAGCAGATGGTTAGATTTATGATGATATAAGGACAAAAAATGGTTGCCACAGGTCGAATAATGTCTAAACAATTAATTTCAATGTTCGTTTAGCTTATCAAAGTTGATGTTCTCAAGAAAACGTATGATACATGGGTAGAAACAAATGCTTATCCTAGTGAACCTATTTTTGTGCCAAGACCAAACTCACAGGTAAGAAAATGTCTAAACGTAAATACAATTTAATACTAGTATTTTTTAGATAACATAATTTATTTGATTGCTTGCATATCACACAGAGAGAAGATGATGGAATCGTTTTATCCACTTTGCTGTACGGAGGAGAAAAAACTCAAGGCCCTAATAGAACAAGTTTGTTAATTCTCAATGCGCAAACTTGGGATACAATTGCCAAAGTTGATATGTTCTGCGAATCTGCAATTCCAAAATGTTTACACGGCTGGTTCTTTCCGGACGCTGATATGACAAATTATATGAATTCTTCAAATGCAGAAAACCTTCGGGAGGGTTATGCCAGCAGACGACAATCAAGTTTAAGCTTGCGCTCTGGCAGATATTAAATTTTTGAATCTTACGATAATGCACGTAAGAGTTCATTTAATTTTAAATTATAAAATAAGAAAGCTGAATGTTTGAGAAATTTTGTTGGCAAATAGAAGTCTCTTTGTAAGCTACGTATCGGATCTTGTGCTCTTTTAAATGTTTCAGATTTTGAGATAATTTTCTTTTGCCAAGTTGAAGCCCACCCTCAGCCTATGCAGGTTAAATTCACTTACTCATATGAAATTATAATCATAAAGTTGTGCTATTATCTTCTACTGATCTTAATGTTGATTACTTGAAAAAATATTGCATTATGTATGATAAAATGAATCTGTACCTGTTTAATGTATGTAAGACTACTTCTTGCTAGTTGTTTGCTAATTATCACACTTCACTGACTGATTGTTTGAGTTGAATGGAGATTAGTTTCCATTTTTAAAATAACATTGGTGTTTATGTACCTAGCGAGGAACCATCCTTATTCGAATTGTAAAGTGAAAGTTCAATTATATACGAGACCAAGTTTGTTTATATTGTGTTGTTACAAGGACGGCACTTGAAATGTCATTTATTTTTTGAATATTAAGCTTAACCATTCCATTTTAAACACCCGGAGGAACTTTGAACTTAATGGAGCTTCTAAATTGTTTCTTAACACCAAAAATTTATCCGAAATTGATAGTTTGTTTCACCACGAGTTTAGTACGCACGGTCCCAAACCCAAAGACTTCTATTTACTGTTAAGCTCGCTGTTGTATCAGTTTTGCAAGCCTATTTACTGATATGTGACCTGCAATTTTGTGGAGTACGTAGAGCACTGCAAAAAGCAATGCTTTTAGTAATACTAAGGTATTCTAGTTTCTAGTTCAATAATTTAATCTTAAAAAGTCTAAACTTATAGGCAATTGCTATAAAATAATACGACTGAATGCCATATCTACCTATGACCCATTCCTTTAAAATGTATAGTAAAGTATTGAAAATGTTTGCAAAATAAATTACCTAAGCATAAAGATTTTATTAAATCATTCAAAATACTTAATTTCATACAAATGTACAAGGCAATGTGCAATCATTTATATATGGAATCATTGAATTTGATAAGCATTTGGAAAAACGCTTTACCTGGATTTAAGATGACTAACTGGATAAATGAATTATTGTTTAATTAACTAACTGGCTCGAATCATTTACCCAGTCTCCAAAAATTAAAAACAAAGTTAAAATATTTCCAACAGAGGAATCATTCAGATTCACGTAAACTTTAGAGATTGAGCAAAATGTTCATTATTCAAAGTTTTGGTTATTTGCTGACCCTGCAGTCGCATAAATCAGTTTCGCACTTTCACTTCAGCTTATCACATTTGTACATAGTCCGGGGTTATCAATGAATATCTTTTTATCGCTGTGTCACTTCCGGTGGGTAACCTTAACCTTTTATCAACCAAAAAAGTCATCTCACCAGAATATTGAATAGTTCTTTAAACAATCAACAAGGTTTTTAAAGTCTTTTGTGGGTAATTACTAATTAATTCTGTAATTTTAACAAACAATTTAAAAAATGCGCAATGCTGAATAATTTCCCTCGAACAAGAGGAACAACAAAATGCAGCTGAGCAAAAGTGTTTTTCACATGTGATGATGATGATGAAGTTGTTACAGTGAGTGCACTTCCCCATCATCACTCCAACATTGGCTGTACAGACAAAAAGGCTTTTAGATCAGATGTGAGTGAATTGACAGGAGTGTTTTTAAACCTTGGTTTTAACTAAAGTTTAATTATCAATCTGCAATTAAATAGTTAATTATGTTGTCTTCACTGGTTAAAAAGCACAACGATGACTTATCAAAGTTACGGGAAGCTCAGGAAGGTAGGAAAAAGGATGCGATGAATGCAGCCACGGCGTTAACAAATGCAATGGTGGATCATTTAAATGTTGGGTAAGATACCATTTTTTTAAAATGTAAATTAAACTAAACTGTGCAATTTAAAAGTTAATTGGTTTGTTTAGTGTTGCTCAAGCTTATCTCAACGAGAAGAAATTGGACAGTGAAATGCGGACTTTAACAACCAACGCTTCACAATTTGCCAAACAAACGCAGCAGTGGTTGGCGTTAATTGATAATTTTAATACGGCGCTCAAGGAACTGGGACATGTTCAGAGTTGGGCAAAGGCTATAGAATCTGATGTTAAAACTATCACCACAGCTTTAGAATATGTTTATAAAAGTAGATTTTTAAATAATTCTTTTCATTTTTTTTGGAAAGTACTTTTTAAACTGGTTTTTGTTTTATATAGGTACTCAAGAGCAACCCATCGGCTCTGGAAGCAGTAGAAGTGAAACTGGGAGTTAGAATTTTGCGCAATTTTATTTTTTTATACTTGTAGATAATGTGTAATTGAACTTTTCTTTCCCGTTGCTTCTATAACATAATACTCTTTACATATACCTTGGTTAGTCCTAGATCAGAAATGCAAAATGGTAAAACAAGAATTGTGATTGGAAATATTGGAATACTTTGAAAAAAGTAGTTGCAGCAGGATAGTACTTTTTATTTTGTCAAGCCATGTAAGTTGAAATGAGGACAAATATTGTTAAACACGTTATTTTATAAGTTTGCTAAATCTTCATTATATTTCCGATGTGATTGAAAAAAATCAAGCGCTTCCTGTTCAAGTGGAGGCTCCTCCTTCATTTCAACAACTGTCCTTGTCTTGTTTTCTTCTACTAAATGTTTGCCATAATCTAGTTTAAAAAAATCAACCTTTTTTGTAAAATTTAATTCCAACTGGTATAAAAGTTAAGAGCATCAAAGTTTATCACCTGCTAGTTTGAACGTTCTGTAAAGAGTGGTTGAAGGGTCACAACCTGAACTGCTTCCTGTGCTGTCAATTTTTACCAATCTTAAAGATGTACAGTGTACCAAACCATGTCTCACTGTTACTTCAGATACTTCGTACGCATCCAATTTTAAATATTGTAGATCTAGGAAAAGGGTGAAAGCCGCAAGAATATTATTAGTTTGATTTTATGTTAAGCATGGTATTATATAATCTGTAAAAAATCATTTGCCATATATTTTAGTACATTTTAGATCTGCAATAAACGAGTACTTTCTATAACTGCTTCCTTGGGTTGGCGTTAGCGCCAAGAAATTATTTTCTTTAAGGGTGTGCTCTGAAAATCCACACATTCCTGCATCAGTTAATTCACCCCCTTGCATGCGCAATCTAGTCAATTGTGACATCTTTTGAAAAATCACACGAGCAACATCATTTGTAGTATGATTAATGTTTAGACTTCCCAATGCAGGAAATATTCTCGAAAATCGGCTTAAGACTGCGCCAGATTGACCTGTGCAGAAATCTAATCGAAGTTTCTTCACAGTTGCGTATTTATCTTGTTCCTCTGGTTTTGGGAGAATGCTATTTAAATCCAATTGACTTAGCTCAAGTCTTCTTAAAGAAGGTAGTTTTCGCAATAGATCCAAGAGACATCCTTCAAACCCTCCCAGATACACAAACGACAGGTTTCTCATTGTCAAAGGAAAGTTGAAATGAAAAGAAATTTCTTTTCTCCAGGGAAAGTCAATAGCAAGTTTTTCTAAGGTTTCGTTCCATTTCCGCATCAAACCTGACATGATATCAGAAGACACGCAGCCAAACTCATCGTCAGGATTCCATAAGTCAGCATAAAGAGTTTTCATTGGGAAATCTTTGCAAAGCAGTTTTAAAGCTTCCTCTTCCAAAATCCTTGTTTTAAACTCCCATTCAGCTAATTTCGGCAGCAAATCATTTTCTGAATCTAAAACAGTGTCCATTAGTAAAAGCCCAACCTTTGAGATTCGTCTGATGTCTCCGGGGTAAATGATTCGCTGCAAATTCGACATTGATTTGAATAGAAGCAGTAGCAGAGCGCAAGTGCTGTATTCGGATATTTCAAACCCTTCGATCTGTACAGTCAGTGTATGCACTCTCCTCAAATTTTGTTTCGCGTCATCACTAAATTCGTTCGTAAATTCATTTACATTGCAATAATAATGAACCGTTAAACCAAGTTTGGTTAGATTTGGAGTTTTACTAAAGATGTCATTTAAAACATTGAACTCAAAATTGCCTCGACGAATTGTTAAATGAAGAGTTGTAATAAATGGAGCAAAACTGACAAAGAATAATTGAAGAGACTTTGGCATACATTCTATTGTTTCTGGTTCTTTAAAATCGTAGAGAAGAGAAAGTAAATACTGCGAATGAGGGAAGATGACGGAAGCTCCAAAGGTGTCATTGTATTCTTCCAGCTTTTCCACTGTTTTGATTGTAACCATTTTATGCCGCCTCAGTTGGCTGCACACTTCTTCATTTCAACATTGACTGATTAAACGAAGGCTTTCCATAAATTTGAGGTCATTGATATTGATATGATTAAGGATGTTTGACACAAT
>JAHZNK010001502.1:0-10281 GCA_027744615.1 Lepidocyrtus cf. nigrosetosus NNG-2020 | reverse complement strand
AAAAACATGGGAAAAAATCTTATTTTACGACATTACGCAATATTTAAACTAATTTCCGATTTTATTCGTGATTTTAAGTTCAACAGCCACAACAAAACATCTCTTCCATAAATACACACTCACGCACTCAAATCATCATCGTGTAAACATTATCTTATGATAAAAACGAATGACAAAATATTTAAATTACTTAATTCCTTTTATAAACTCGTTTAAATGCATTTCACTATGCAATATGCACATTTTGCATCAATTTCTTGTAAACACGTTGCACTTTGTAAATTGCTTTAAATTTAAAGCCGTTACAAAGATACACGTTTTCATCTTTCTTATCATCTTCATCTCTTTGATCAAAAAAGTACACTCACAAGTTCTATTTTGAAGATAAAAAAGTATTTTTTGAAAACTCTTTGGAAATTAAACATCCATACACACGCATCTATGCGTATCTTTTCCCCATCCATCTCTCCAGTTGTCTATTTCATGCAAGGAACCGTTCTTCAAGGAAATATCATGCGTGAGCTAATCCATACAACCGTGTTTTTTAATACAGATAGGACATTTTATACACGCACAATTCTTGTTTTGTTGCTACCTGATCTTAAAGGATTCATCCAGGTGAACTCGGAATAAAACTCGACTCCCTGATGCGTGCAAAACATTTAAATATTGAAATCTTATAGTTAAATCTTCAGTTGGAAATAATCTTTTCAAAGAGGATTTTTGTTTTGTATTTTGTGGAATTACTAATTGAATAAAAAACGTATTATTAAGCAACTTTTATTATCAAACCTATGTTCACACTTTATTGCGTAAACTGTATATAAAAATAGATGCGTAGATTTCTCAAGCTTTTCATCTCTCAAGATGTTGTAACATGTAAATTGCTGTTTTTTTCAACTGCGTAGAATAAACTTTTTAAAGGTTTTTAAAAAATGAGCTTATTTACTTGATAATAATGACTTCTTTTTTCCTCCCCTCATCATTCAAGATAATGATGACTCATAAACCTTTGTTAAGGATCATTATCATTAGTGGATCATTTGTAATAAATGATAATAATCAGCTGATCAAATACAGAAAATCACGAATAAAATCGGAAATTAGTTTAAATATTGCGTAATGTCGTAAAATAAGATTTTTTCCCATGTTTTTAAAAAGCATTGACCCCGATTTAAAGAAAAGTGCGTTGTTTTTGCGGTGAATGTGCTCAAACAAATTCACACTTTAGTTCACTCCTCATTGCGTAAAACATTGTTAAAAACCTCTAATCTCTTATGAACATGCTCATGTAACAACAATCGTAATTTAATGACTTTTGGCTAGCAACAAAGTAGAATTGAAGGATGATTATAAAAAAATAAAGTACATTGTAAAAGCGTAATTTCTTTGCAAAAAAACGCAGAGTACGTTAGTTTCCCCTCCTTTTTCTACTTCTGTTTCCTGTCTTTTTAAATACCTGACATATTGTAATTAAAGATTAGGCTGACGCAGCAGAATTAAAGCCACCAACAAAGAATTTAATTTTGGCTTCCTCTAGAGCTTCAGCTATTTGAAGCCAGCACGCGTTTTCTTAAGAACATAAATTAAAAGATGCAAATCCCGATATAATTCCAATTTTTACAAGTTTTATAAATCGCTGCAGTAGGATAGCATTTGCGCACATGTTCCCTTCAAAGCTTTTATTACGAGATCTACATGAATTCTCATGTAATAACATGAAAAACGTAAACATTGCAATTTTTCTTCTCTTCATCACATCATCTTCAGTAAAATGTTGTGTTTTCTACAAAATTTGTTTTAAAAACTGCATTTTGTATAAATCGAGAGACACATTCCTTTTTGCATTAGGCTTGTTTTTGCCTCGGCTTCCCCGGTCATTGCCCTCAGAATTGACGTTTGTGTATATACAGTATTCTCATCATCATCCAGCTATGTTTTTCCTTCATTTCCTCTTATATAACCTCTCTCTTTATTTCCCCCCGTTATCAACAACGCAACATTTCCCTCCCTATTTCCCTCATATTTGATCAATCTACATCGTCTTCAAAAAGACCCAACCCTAAGGCCATACAAGTTTTCTTGGGTACAGTATACACAAGAGTATAATTGGGTATGAAAAAAAGCCTAAAAAGTATACCAAACATTGCATAAGCTAGTGTAACTCTCATTTCATTTCCTGTTTAAATTTTAACCTCTATTTAAACAATTTTAAATTCCAGGAGAAAGTTAAATTAAATTGGCGTTGGTCTTTTAGAATGCGTGTACCTATCCAACCCACAAGAAAAAAGCTACATTTTAAGCTTCCACAATAGTACTTGCATACACATAACTTACGCACAGTTATGTAACACTCCATCCTCTTTCCCTGCATCGTATTTTATTACATAACAGCAATTTCCTTCGCTATAACTTCCTTTTCAACAAAAAAAGACATTTGAGTGAATGTAAAAAGTTTTTCCCTCACAGCCACAGTCGTCGCCCGAACCTCCAGCAGTTCACTTGTGTATTTTATCATAGCATTTTCAACATACAATTTTCCCTCTCTTCCTTTCCACATCCTATCCTTTTGTATAAAACTAGTTTAGCAACCCATCCATAACACAACTCGTACATAGTTCCCTAAAGATAATTAAGTTTTGTTTCTAGTTTGAATTTAAAGCTCCTCTAACAATACAATTTTTAACACAATCTGAATCCTAAAAAACACAAAGACACGCACTTGCGTAGAGAACGCACTTTTCCCTCTTCTTCCTCACTCCCTTCAATGTATTTCAAAGGGAGCATTTCCATCGGGTTTTTATTATGAAAAGATAGGCCAAAGGGGGAGAGGTTGAAGGAAGGAAATTCAAGTTGGACTTGCACGAGAAGCTCAATCACTTTAGGGCATACAAGAAAGAAAGATTCTCCCTCTCTCCAGTTCTTTATCTGAAAAAAGCTTTTTCATTACAAAAGTTTAATTTTTGTGTAAATATATTTAACTGCTGGAGTTTCCAGGTTGACAGACATGAGAAAATTTATTTTTAGTGCAAAATTTAGTGCTGGAAACTATTTTTAAAAAATTTTATCAACTAAAACTACTTTTTTGTGTATTTAAACCTCAACAATGTGGAGAAAACAGGTAAAATTAATTGTTGGCGGCGTAAGTATGGAATGGATCAAGGAGGGGTTTAAAAAACGGCAGAATTATAACAGAGACAAGGTAAGCAAATTTTATTTTCAATTTCAAACCCTTGTATTGCATAACTTGCACATTAGCTTAATATTATTGCAAATTAATCACGATTTTAACACCGTTTTCATTTTAATATACTTTTTTAACAACAACATAATCTCATCTCATCCCCGAAGCAAGTTTCATACTCCCATCAAAACCAGAAAAGTCACTTCATTTCCTTTCTTTATTTTCCCAACTGAAATTTGGGAGTGACAGGAAGCTCTCTTTTTTAAACTTAAAGAAAAATCAAAAATAGCTTTAAAATGAATTTTACATTTCCTGTACCATTTCATATAGCTTCCCAGAGAATTTTCTTTTAAAAACCTCGCTATTTTTATTCTGGCTCAACAACTCCCCTTTCTCCCTGTAATAATAGAACTTACACAATAACAGACTTGGCTTTGGCAATTTGCCAATTTTCTTTTAAAAAACAATGCCTATTTAAAACTCGTCTCCTAAAATTATCGAAACAGAAGCTTTGTGGCTAGAAAATCAATTTCATTGGGGCAATTTCATATTTATGTCAAATTTTATCTTGAATAAACTCTGGAAACTATTTTACGCAGTTGAAAAACAATGTAAAAATTGAGACAGATCACGGTGAGAAGGATAACTATGACCTAATTTAAAAACATGAATCCTGTGTAGATTAGCCTATGTCATTCATACAAAAAATCAATGTTTTCCCCTGTCTGGCTGTGTAGAGCGAGGTTAATAAAAGTTGTGTGTGGATGTCGCCATTTTTTTCATAAAAATCAGACAGAAAGTTTTGGCAACGAGACAGCGAGGCAGACTAAAATTATTAAAATTGCATTCAACTCACCCTTCTCCTTCTGCAAAGCTTATTCTCCTCTTTTAAATCCTATCTAGCAACGTTTTTCTTTCCAATTTGAGTACAAAAACCGTTGTAAACTTGCATTTCTGTTGAAAATACAGAGAGATTGCATCATTTTAAGTAGCTTATTCAATTAATCATGTTGCATTTTGTATGAAAACTATAAAGCAGCTTATGAGGAATTAACGCAGAGAGTATCTAATTATCATCATAGTAAATGGATAATGAGCAGTTGGGATGGTAATTTGTACTCATCATCAGCCTCTTCAATGGAGAAAAGTTTTTTAAGATTGAATACTGGAACAGTAAAATAAATGAGTGGCGCACTTTTTATTTATCTCTTTGTGAAACACGTGCAATCTGCGTGGATTTTTCTATGAAATGTTGAAAAGCTCAAAAGGATTTTTTTGTATGCACGAGTGACAAAATATCTTTGAACTTTGTGTTCCATACGAGGATGAATAATTCGAAGGGAAAATAATTTTGAATAAAGCTAATTTGAATATCTCAATAATCATTTTTATCACCATCGTCACCCTTTTAAGTTGTCCAGGGGTTACTATTTTAGTCTCTGGAGGATACCTTCGAGATAAACCAGTTTTTTACTACTCTTCACCAGCAGCATCCGTAATAATCGTAATTATGAAATAGTCTTCATCCCGTCATTTTATAACTTTTAATAAACCTGGCACAATCTTTCTTCTTCAGTCAAATCCTTTCTTTTAACAAACTTATAAAATTCAAATGCCCGCAAGTTCAAAAGCGTTATTTCTCCTGTTTCATTCTGGAGTTTTAAGAAATACAAGGTTGTTATTTACGTTTTTAATACAAGATATACGAGAAAGTAACTGGACAGTTGGAAAACTAAAGAAAAGACAGGATGAGGGCTGCAATTAACAAAAAAAAGTAGAAAGGAAGCAGTAACAAGTTTTTTTCTTTTATTTACCGGTGTAAAAATAGGTAAAAAAGGTAATAAACCTCGAATACACACAAACCGCTGGTTAACCGTTGTCATTAATATCATTTACGAAGATATTCTTAAATTACATGCATTTCAAAGAAGCTGATTGTTAGGATTTATCCATCCGCAGGCGCAATCCCCTCACTTCATTGCAGTAAGATTCTGTTCCCTTTAGCATTTTTCTGTAAGAAAATGGTCGAGTAAGCTTGCCACGAACAGGCAAACATTCTCTGACTTCCAAACTAGATGGATCACGGGAAGAGCGTCCAGAAATAAGTGCTAGAGCTTCTCTATTGTGCATATCACCTTCTGGATAGTGAGAGAGATAGTGAAAAGTGTGCTACTTTTTGTGTTTTGCAATATTTTTCCAGTTTTTTCATTATTTAAACGGGATTAAGGAACTGTGAATACAAAAATTGTGAAAAAACTGCTGTGCAATATATCAACCTGTCTCTTTGATTGATATTGCCTGATTTTTTGTTTTGAGTGATATTGAGAAAAGGAGGTTTCAAATTAGCAGGTATGCGCAATAATTTATCTAAATTAATTAAAATTTTGCATAATCAGCATAAATTGCAGCATTTCGTTCCTGTCATATCATAAATTAGACAAGATTTTGCAAATTTTCTTGTATTTTAGCCAATTTTTAATAATTACAAGTGGCTATTTGTCATGCATAATATGAAAATTGTGAAAAAACCGTTATTCCTTTCAAACCTATACACTATCCTAAAACTTTGTTCCCTCGTATTTTTTTGCAACCGATCACATCCTTTAAAATTAAACCTGACGGCGGCCCCACAACAGAAAAAAATTGGAGGGAAAACGAACAAGTAGGTATTAAACCTGTCATAAAAAACCAAGCAAACAAGTCAAGCCAGTCAATATGCAAAAAATATTTTTTTCACATAATAACACAGCATTTGAATAATAACCTGGACAAAACATATCCTCTCCAGTTTAAAAAAAAAGTCGATTTGTAATAAAAAGTAGAAAAAGCACAGTCTGGAACATATTATTAACCCTGGAAAGCATGAGGGGAGCTACTCCTCCCATTTATTATAGCAAAAATAATATTCGCAGGAATATTTTTGAATATTCTGAACGTGTGTCTGCACATTTTAGATTGCAAAGGTTGATAAAAATAATATTAATTTTAAGTAAAGGATGAGTCACCTGGCATCCTTTCTCTGTTTCCGTTCCCAGTAAAAATAGTAACCAAAGAGGATGATACGTAATCACGTAGTATTTTTGTAAGAACTGTCATCATCATGTTTTTTACCGTTTGGAATATTCAATAACGCAATTCCTTGGAATTGATGAGAATAAGAATTTCTACGAATTAGCAATCAAAGGGGATCCCCTGTAAAATTAATCCAAATTCCATCAAGTAACAAAGTACAAATAGTTTTTAACGGGAATATTATGCGACAGAAAGTTTATTATTAAGCAGGGCAGATGTGTGATGAAGTGAATTTTTTCCTAAACATTGTAGTAGGCGGTGGCGAAAAAAAATCCAAAAGGGTGGGACAACACCGCAAATACCCCCCTTTTCTAATTCTCTCTTTTACTTTCGGAGGGGCTCGTCCGCCGATTTCTTGGCGCCAGGGAAGCCACCTCACTCGCGCTAGAAACAAGAAAGTCCCCCAGCAGAGCGAGAGGGAAAGGAAAAAAAACCTGCAGCAGTTTCTCATACATTTGATAGCAAGCAGAGAAAATCCTTTGGAGGGATAAAAACATCAGCGTATGTAAACCCTTTCTCGTTGAACACATCACCCGCAGCACCACCACCTTAAAAAAGTTTTTTTTCTGGGAATTCAATTCGCGAATAGCATTTATCATAGCATTTTTCATTCCATTCCATATAAAGTCTGAACGCTTTTAAAAGTTTGTTGAGTATGTGGAGGGAGTAGCGTTTACAGCGTCCTATCCCTCCCATGTCAAGAAAGAGTTGTTGCAACAAGACAGAGTGGTGTGGAGCTGCTCAAGTTGGGGCTCCACAGCGTCCTGCTTTCATACTCACGCACTTGACTTCATCCCAGCCAGCCGTGTTTTACTCTGTGCTCCAACCCAACTCCTCTTCAGTCTTAAATATAATACCGTAGCACTCACTCGCGCCGCTGTTGCTCAACTTTTAAAGTAGAAACCCCAGGCTAACCTCACTCTTCAAAGGTTTCACTCCCACCAACAACGCAGTGCTTGTGATGTGAGTTGAGGCTCGACTAGGAGAGCTGTGGAGCTGTCATACAACTTTGACTTTTCAAAGGAAAGTGGTGAATTGTGACTTTTTAAACTTTGGATAGCAACTTTTGAAAATCCACATTTGCCCCAAGTGAAACAACGTGCAGAAGTCTTGATTTGTGATCTCTGCAGGGCAATCTTCATTGAGTTTTGTGGAGAAATGTGGTTTTATTTTGAGTGATTTTTTTCACCATTCTGGTTCCTCTTTTGCCACGTCACTCCTACCAAATTGAGTTGATGATGATGAGCTTGTTTTTATTTGGAGGGAAAACACGTTGACAAGTTGAAAACTTGCTTTCATTTAGTGAACTGTTCCCTTCTATTTTCATTATTCCTTGGAAGTGCAGCTTTTAAACTCCTCTAACAATTTCCCTGACTTGTACACCATTTATAAAATTTTATTTTTGTTTTTATTCTCTGTGAAAGGATTTTTTAGGAAAGAAGATGAAGAAACCTCTGGAAAATATTGAAGGAAGGAATCCAAATTGTGAATTCAACTTTAAACATTTTTAAAAACGGTGATTCTGCATAGGGGCGAGAATAGGACTTTGGCGTTAAACTCGTTAACCGTCAGTCTTTTTCTCTCTCCTATATCTGGCACCGAAACTCAACATTTTTAAAACTTTCTCGGAGAAAACTACGCAGTATTTTCAAGCATTGGCTATTGGGGCAATCTGTGGATTTTCCACCTAAACCAACCTTTCCCAGTGAATACCCGCACCAAAAAGTAAAAATAGGTGAGTAATAATTAAATTAGTGAAAGTTTTCAATTCTTGGAATATTTTGTTGAAATAAATAAAAAAAATTCCTGTGGAAAACATCTATTTTTCAAGTGGAATTCCTTTCCCTTTATTAAAAAGAGAGATCTTATGCATTTTTAAAACGCTCTCTGTATAAAGCCACTTTTTCTAGCTTAAATCTGTTTTGCACTCTTTCTACAAAAACGAACACGCTTTGGAGGCATCATCATCGTGAATGCTATTGAGGTTATTGCGTCGTAAGAAAAATGGTTATACAACTGTACCGTGTGGTGATGATGCTCTTATACACTCACTCGCATATAAAAAAGTAACGTTATAAAAATTACAATGTAATATCCAAACTTTTTTCCTTGTTTTTCCCCTTTTGCAAGTTTCTCTTTTTATCATTTTCTTATCGCGAATATTTTTGTACGGATTCACTTCGTAAAGAATATTGTTTTTGTAGAAAATCAACAAAATACAATAAAACACATGAGTATTACTTAGTTAATTTGCATTACTTTTAATATTATATAACAATTTTACATTCAAACATTCTCATTAAAATATTTGTCCGTTAAAAAAACCTCAGCATTTTGCAGAAGAGGATGACTCGGCGGGAGAGAAATATTTGCGTAGGTTTTTACAACAACTTTGAGTGACCAAGCCATATTTTTGTCCGTTATGATTTTTTAGAGCCATTGCAAAAAGTAAAATTGGCGGCATGGATCCATAATCTCTACTCATCCATTGAAAATCTCGGTTCATTTTTTGACCGTTGACGGACTTTGAATAAAAATGTGATGATTCGCATATTTTTTGGAAGAGTTCAGTTTTTTTATCGTCCGTTGTACCACTCGTTAAATAATGTTTGCAACATTGAAAGCCGTGATGATGAACCACTACACTCGCCCGCCAAAAACACTTTCTGTGATGCTGATGATGCCTCTCCAGATTCTGCGAGATTCTTTTAGGTACTCCTGGAAATGGCGCTCTGAAGATGATGCTTACTTTTTAGCAAAAAGCTCAACCGCCAAAAACTAAAAATCAACAACATGCATAATTTTAACTATAAAAAAAGGATTAAAATCATTAGACCACCAACAAACCATGGATTTTTAGCACGGCAACTTTTCTTAAAAATCTTACACGAAACCTAAAATAGCAATAACATGCAAAAAAAATCTTCATCCAATTTACTTTTATTTCTCCAAATTTGAATATTTTTAGAGCAGCGGAGCCACATGTAAAATTAAAAGCATAAAATGAAAAGCCATTGCCACCAGCTGTGTCTCAAATGGAGCTTGGCCATCATTTTTCATATCAATGACCACTTTTTTTTCGCAGAGTTTTCACTTTTTCAATAATCTTACAAAGATCAATTTTGTCCAGATTAAAAACCCTTTTTTAAGTATTGCAATAGGATTTTATCTGGGTGTCAACGTCCTTCTTAAACTCAGATTAAAAATTCTAGATAAAGTGCGTGAACTTCTAAAATTGAAAAGGTTAATGTCAAAATAGAAAATATTCAAGTTCAGTTTTTTATCCAGGATTAATAGAGCAGATGAAGGGTTTCTTATAAAAGCAGGTTTCACATTGGATAAAAGATCACACACTTGTGTGGACTCTAGAATTCATCTCAAAAGGAGAATTCTTTTCAACAAATTGAATAAAATTGCGAAAATATGTTTCATATTTGTTTACTTTGTGTTTATGCGTAGAAATAAATCAAAATTCACACAACGTTGATCATCAGCAATGTAAGAAAAATAATTCGCTATTGCTGTTAGGCATCAATATAACGGTGATGGTTGGATGGTGGTCGTACGATAAATTTGACGAAATTTTGTTTATTCGTATTCAGAGTTCATTGCTGCAATAAAAAAACGCATGTCGTCATCATCATAGTTAAAAAAAATCGAGGAAACGATCTGTCAAATCAACAAAACAGCAGCAACCCAACCAATTTCAGCAATTTAACATAAAAAGGCATTGGGGGAACCAGTACATACCAGTTTTCATCATCCACTCCTCTTCTCCTACAACAACAACAATTATCTAAAAGAACGTACCTAAATTTACAATTTGATGCCTTTGTTGTTGATTACCGTAAATTTTTTATTAAAGTCTTGGGGCTCTATTTAAAACGTCCATTAACTTCTGTAAGGTTTTAATTCAGACCCGTGCGTAATCACAGAATATACGGCTTGCATGATTTTGCAAGCAAAAAGCCTATAAAATTATAGTCTGTAACAATGTTTATAAAAATATTATTTATTTTGTTATC
>JAHZNK010001501.1:0-17916 GCA_027744615.1 Lepidocyrtus cf. nigrosetosus NNG-2020 | reverse complement strand
TTCACATGCATGTCATGTGAATATTTACATGCACGCATGCAAACTTATAATATCATTATCATACAGGGAAATCGTTGTCCATCTTTTTATTCTGGTGAAGGGGTCAGTAATTGACAAGGCTAAAGGGACATAATTAACAAGGGTTTAATTGAAAAATTTAATTTCTCAACAATTCTTATCTGGAATGATTCAACTTTAAGTTTTACGTTTTAACAGCGGTTTCTTTTCTCTATTCAATCACCTTTCTGGTTATTGTTATTGATCAATTATTAACTTTCCATAAAGTAATCCAGTGTTTAATAGGAACCCATTTACCTTTCAAATGAGCTACTATTATGTCGAATAGAATAATTTTCAGCGGCATTCAAGCCTTTTGGTTTGTGACATTGAAGACCAACTAGAAAGTAGTAAAAACCTTGTAAATAAAAAATTCTATAAAACACTCCAGCCTAATATGTAGAGCCATTTTTATCTAATTAAATGATCTTATTTTAAGTGTCCCTTCATCAGCCCAGCAAGGAAATAAAGTTTTTTCTATGCAACTGGATAAAAAAGTCGGTAGAAAGAAATAAGGGAGTAGGGATGATAAGCAAAGGATTTTCTTCTGTCGGTAAAATCACATTTAATTGTAATTATTATATCATTCTCATCGACATCCCATTAAAATGAATGGGTGTTTGCATTAAGCTTTTATTTTCAAGTCTGGATTGTATTGGAGCGACATTAAAAGTGAAGAAGGAGTGCTTAAGGGTTCTTTGTTGACAGAGATGAGAGTGAGTTTAATGAATTGTGTTTTGGGGGAGGAAAAAAGACTCAATTACCATTTTTATAACAATGGTAGGTTGAACAAGGGTTTTTTGATCTTAAAAAGAAGGCGTTATATTTATTTTTCCTTTTCTTAACACAATAAAAATGTAAATGTATTCATTGATCATGTGAGCAAGCCGCTCACAACTGGATCTTGCTCTCTTTCTTTTAAAATTTCTTTCTTTGTTGTTTTTTATTATACAACAATTAGCCATCCTCACATCATCATCCCTCTCTCTTTCAAAGTTTTTGCTTAAAAAGAGAAACAAATATAAAAAAGACAATTTAAAATCTTTTCATCAAAGGCTGTACTTATATGCAAGTCTAACTTTGATATAACAAACTAGATAGAAATGGTACGTTATAATCTCCAAATTATTCGTTTAAATCATTGTACATCTTGTCCACTATAACGGAGCTCAACAGTATTTCAATCAAACAACTCGCATTTACATTTATATGACAAAACTTCATCTGAAAAAGAAATTTATTATTGGAGTCATTCTTTAAGATAAAGTTTTGTTATAAATGGACTAAATATAAAAAGGATGGCCCAACTTTTGAAAAAATAGCTATTTTGCTCACTTTAATTTACCCTTTTCATGTTTTATTTATCTTCTCTTCAAAGCCTAATCCGGCACTCATTTTGATATCATTTGCAGTTATTGACTTTGAATGGATTTACGATTGGCATTGTTGTGAAAAACCAGTGCTTTGAAGCAACCTTGTTATCAGAAAAAACTACTTTAAAGTTCAGACTGGTTGATGGTTGTGATTACAATTTATTTATGTTTATATTTTAAGCAGACATAAGTACTCAAGAAAAGTTGGAAAATTAGCCATAATATAAAAAAGGTGTGGACTACACAAACTGGTCCATATTTTGCAGAGTATTAATATTAGAATAAAATTTATTATTTTATTATTACAACTTAATTTAATTTACTTCACACTTGGTTTCGTTCACTTTCGTATCCTTCATCCCTTCTCTCATTCTGGTTTTCAGTAATTGAAAATGCTTGCTCATTGATAATAATATGATGGTTGTTAATTTACGAGCATCGATCAAGAAAAAGTGCACATTTTGCTTACTGGTCAACATTAAGCAATACATATGTACATTTTTGTAGTTTTCAGTGAAGATTAGAAAAAGTAAAACGAAGTTGATTTGACCGTGTACCTACGAATGTACTTCGTGTGATCCCTGTCCACACATTATCCCAATGTGCAATAATTCAACTCAAAGGAAGAACACTTGGTTGCTTACTAAAGATAATTAATTTTTTACTGGGGACTCATCCTCATCCATTATCAACTTCTTCCCCGCTCACACTATTTCTTGTTTGATTAACTCGTTTTTATCCATTCCTTTCCTCCTTTTTTCTTTTTTATGAAACTAAATGGTTTGAAAATTATTACAGGCAGCAGCCCCAGCGGCGGCATGCAATATGCTTTGTTCATTAAAAATTTTCGCGAGTAATTTTAATAAACCGTCTCCTCTCTCACCTTTTTAAATCAATTAATCTTTATCTTATGTACAGCTGGCTGGTAAATGCATGGAGATAGTAAAAGAAAACCCTTCATTCAATTCAGCCTTTTTCTCAGCATCATCTAATAAATGCTATAGTTCACCTATGATTTAATATTTGCACCGTTCCGCTTATAATTATTTATAGTCTTTTTAAATTAACACTTTCCTTTTTAAAATTACAAACTCTAATATAACAACTACTTGTCTACAATAAGGAAGGCTCACTAAAGCGGAGTTTCACTTTATCTAATTACGTAATTTATTAAAAGACATGAGCTTGAAGAAGTACCTATTTCATTCAACTGCTCAATAATAAAATCTCAGGTGGTTAAGCATTTACTTTTATTAGTTTTTGATTTCTTCATTTGAATTTTAATTGCTATCTCTATTGAATAATTGCTAATTGAATAGTAAAGATTTGAAGGAAAAAAGTACCTAAATATTTCTATTAGGCTTGACCTGTGTAAATGAAACGTAAAATTTGTTCTGTTGACAATCCTTTTTACCTTCTCACGACGACATGATCACCAAAAGACAATGCAATGACAATGATATTATGCTTATTTTTTCGAGGAGTGATGATCCTGTTAGTTCTCAAGTGATTTGAGTACTATCTTTGATCATAATAAAATAGATAAACAAAACTCAAACATCAAACTTCTTTCTTTTTCTCTTCATGACTCTTCCATTTTGGCATTTATACCTTTTCCCCTGTCTTTTTTATTTATACCTGGTGATAGTGATAAAAACGGAGTGAAGGAAGGGCTGTTGGATCTTGAAAAAACGGCTAAAATCAATCTCAGGGTTTGCTTACATTAGCTCGCCTCTGCAATTCCTCTCTTATCTCTTTTTAACTAATCTAGTTTGTTGAGTTACATAAAAGCATTGGTGTGCATGAACTGAATTTAATTTTAGATAAAAGCTCAATAAATAAAAATGAAAAAGGAGGAAAATGGAAAAACCACTTTTTCAAATAGCAAAAAGCAATGGATGATGAAGAGGATTTTTCAATGATGTTGGCTGCAAAGACCAGGCATATGTGTATATATAGAGGGAAAATAAAAATGAAACTTTTTAAAAACTACAGAATACATTAAAAATCGATCAGGGACAGATTTAAAAGTATAAATGCATAAATTATGTTACAAAAGAAGGCGTAGACTCGTATTTGTTCATTAATTGCGATTGTCTTTTTATAGGAAAGAGTGACAAGATCAAACGAACGATTTTAAACTACTTTCGCAGCACTGTGTGTGTTTTCTGTAAAAAACCAATCTTAAAAGAATGATTTTAAAGATGATTAGTGGTAGGAGGATTTTCAAAATAAGGCTTCTAGAAAATAAAAATACTTTTTAGTAATCTTTGTATATTTCTTTCTGAAAATATTAAATTTAAATAAATCCTTGCCTACTTAGAAAGGGTACAATGTTTCAAAAGGATTCTTTAAATTTTTAAGTATTGCAATAAGTACACAGTTAATAACTTTTCATAAAAGTAAAAAGAATTAGCATGTTTAATCTTAAATTACTAAAACTGCCATTATAACGAGGTTTTCTGGAGACACCTTTCTTTTTGTCGTGACGTTTTAAAAAGATGCCGTCAAATAATAAAAAATATTATTATGACTATTTTTACGAACTACTAATGGATGAGAACACAAAATTTTCAAGTATTAACACGAAATTTAGTTTATTTGGTCTTCTCAAGCATCTGCTACTGTAAAAATGTTTAAAGACGTAAACTCAAGAATTATTTGAAATTTCTCATCCTTTTCATTACGTGACTTTCACTGGCAGAAAAATGAAATATTGAGCCCCCCGGTTGGGATCAACCTGTTAACAAATTGGCTAAACCGATGGCCCCACCATGACCACAGTATAAAATGCAACGGAATTGAAATATGAAAGTTTGCAAAGACAAGGATGCAGACACGATATGCAATGCTCACCATCCGTCATCCGCTCATCTCTAAAAGTCATTTTGAAGAAACAATTTTATTAAAAATGTGGAAATCGGACAACTATAAGGATTCTCAGGTATTTAATTATATATTTTAAAAGAGTTGAATGGAGCCAGTAAAACCCAATCGGGAAAAACTGGTCTCACCAGCAACAAGCGAATCTGGTAACTCAATTGAGACAACAAAGGCAAATATACCGGAGCATCAGGTTGATTGATGTTTCATTCACACATGATTTTTATTTAAGCAAACCTAATTAAATTTCATTAATCTTAAAAACTAAATGGGAGTCGAAAAATGAAATAAATTATCACGCAAAAATAGGACAGAGTTTTAACATTTCATTTTTATATGGAAATACCACACACGAACACGCAAATAAAAGACTTCACACCATCAAACTCATCATATTCACATTAATCAACTGAAAAAAGTGCTGAAAGTTTCTTATATTATCTCTGGCTAAACAATAATTAAGATAATTATTTAAAACCCACTCGCATATTGCCCCACCATAATTTTCTTAGCATAATAAAGTAGTTGTTCAAAAATATTCGACGTTACGCTTTTAAGAATCCTGTTAGCTTGAAGCCAGAATATTGTTTGGAGGCTTCTGCAGAGAATCAGTTACGCTGTGTGGCGGCGTGCCGCTGTCACAGTGATGGCGTTCCATGTGTGAAATGATGCAGCTAATCTCATTATTATGCGGATTAAAAAACAGTAAATCCCTCGTCTTTGGGATGTGTCTAACGAACATATTATAACACTTGCGCCAAGGTTTTTGAATGCTGCTCTTCTTTCTTTTTTACATGAATAGATAATTGTGCCGTCTTTAATAAGCATAACAAGAATAGAAGACTTCACCGACAACAAATTCAAAACGCTGTGTTTTTTTTTCCTTCTTGTCAAGTTATAAAGTAGCTGTCAACAAACCTGGGATGCTTTTTTGTGACGAAAAATTGTAAACAGTCATGCACAAAGTATTTAAACAGTATTCAAAGAAAATGATAAATGACGGATAAGAAACTTTTTAAATGTACAATTTTAAAATTATTAATAAGTTTAACCTCGCCGTAGTGGACTTTGCTTATAGTGGACAGTGAAATGCAGATTTTGTATTTGTGTAAAAATTTAGCTCATTTGTCCTTGAGATTAATCCTTTAAAATCTGTAGCATAAATACTTTTTAATTAGATTACTTGATTCATCGTATTAAATGTTAAGTCCCACTTGAAAATCCCTATTCAAAAACCGCTCCGGGTGAAATTGTCATAAAAGCCGGTTTCAACTCTAATTTACATCCTACTCACTCCCAACCTTCTCTTTTGAATAAAATTAGTTAAAAACCATTTAAAAAAACTACTTTTTGAGTATTTTCGCTTTGGGCAAAATGATGGAGTGTGATGAAGGTGATGATAATGGCAAAGGTTTCTCCATTTTCTCAGTTCTTTTGGTGTGGTAATGAATTAAAACAAAGTTAGAAAAAGCAGACAAGACGCAACTCTGTCGGACAATAATAACATTGATGATGATGATGTCAGTTTTTATTTAATGGATTTGACCCTCCTTCCTCCACCTCTTTTTAACCTTTTTTCCCTATTTTTTCCTACCTGCAGAGAGAGAAGGATAGTGAGATGTTGGTAACATTATAATACTTAATGGATCATGATGGCTGATTAGTGATAAGGTGGACGCATTACCCCGGTAATTAACACCGCCTCATCATCTCCATCCTTAAAATATCCCTCCAAACTCTCATACGAAAACTCTCTCATCGTCACTGTCCTCAAAACGATTTTCTTATCAACCAAACGCAACCTAGACTAGGAGGGGTGAGCATGAAACCCTTATCACTTTATTTTATAACTTTATTACCAAAACTTTGAAAACTTCCATTTCCCCTTGTTTACTTCTTAATAATTTATGCAAAATTCGAAAAGTCTTCAAAAACTAATTTAATTTCCACGCATTCTCCACTTCTGAATACAAATTTGAAATTTCGATCAGCTTTAAATAGAAAAGTTTTGGTTAAAAAGCATTTTTATGACCATCTATATTTATTTAATGAAGTAGCAACGTTTTTACATCCAGGTGTCTTTGCAATTGTGTGGTAAGTTAATAATTATTACATTTTTATGACTCCTAGATTACAATTGGTTACCCTACTCGCTTTTCCTTACAGCTACTACCTGAGAGTATTAATACTGGCTCAGATAACAATTAGGTAAGATATTACGTGTGTGGCTTCTAATAAGCCTTAACGATATTTCTCTTGCTTCAACTTTGTATTTTTACGAGGCTTTGCCTAATTACACGTGTAAATAAGAAAAAATGACTTTTTTATAATCCAAGAGGAAATTTACTTTTTTATACAAGCCCCGAAACCAGCGAAACTCAGGAAAACAAAAATGAATATCGTAATTAAATGTCATTTTTAACTCTTTTCAGTCATTGGTTCCTATTCCAGTTTTTTCCTCCATTTTTTACGAAATTTAAACAATGTAATTGCATTTTCAATGGTAAATCAGAACAGCAGAACAATGGTAGGATGTGAACTGTTTTGTCATATTTTTAACCTTTCAACCCGTTTATCTCCAATTTACTGGCGAATTCATAAAAATAATCACTCACCTAACAAGGCTATAGTTTCTTTTAGTCCTAATAAAACTCCGCCAGTGGAACTTCCTTATAGTGGACAAGTACTTGCCATATTTGAATTTTAAGCAGTTTGTGAACTGTTTAACGTACAATGTACACATTATACCGGAGTTTAGCCACATTTAGATAAAACATTGTTTCGCTAAACGCTTTTTAAGGAAGGGAATATATAAATTCCAACTCAATAAATCATCATTGTTCTCACGCAAAATAATTATTTTTACATTCTCAAGGAACCCTCTGTAGAATCCTTTGCAATACAAGTAGTAAAAAGGAAAACGTCGGCGAAAAACACTGACAGTGCTAATTACAGGGTTACACACACTCACAAAAACTTTGTTTGCTCATTCACTCGCTTTCCACATAGCTCAAGAAGCGCAGAAACAATGCAAAAAATATTTTCGTTTAATACCAACTCTTTAAAAATCATTAAGTTAAGCAGTCAACTTATAAGTCAATAAAAATTACTACTTTCTTCACCACCATAAATATGTTTTTACAGCTTTTTATCTCCTCATACAAAAAACAATTTCATTCTAAACGCTTTTGTTATGTTTCAACTACATTTTATTATTTCAATATTGTAAAATGGGTCTGAAAGCTCATAAAATTTTAAAAGCTGATTTATTTTCAAAACTCTTTAAAAATCCAGAAAACTCAGTAAAATATTGCTAAACTAATTCTTTGTCCTTTTTTCCCATTTCCAACAATCATCAAAACAATTTTCAACCCATTTTCACATGCTAAAAACCAGTCAAGCGGATTTTCTCATGTAAAACAGACTATTATTAATACCTCGTATACATATTATTATTATTTACTGCACATTGTACGCTAAATAACTACTTTGTTAAGCATGGCGACAGGTTGACGAGCTTCTTTTTTCCTTTTTTCTTCCTTTACAAAATCATCAAAAATGTGGTCTTTTCCGTAATTTCTGCAAACTTGGAAAAACATTTAAAAAGTTAGCAAAACCGATTACAATATGTTCGCAAAAATAATGGGTTTAAGCATAAAAAACATTGTATCCCAAAATCTTTAATTTTTCACGGCAAAAATTATTTCTCAAAAATACCGTCTTTTTCAATTTTTTATTCTTGGTAGCTTCTTTTTCTCGCCACTACTTAAAGTTTCGTTCAACTATGACTGGTTTTGTTTTTCTTTAATGACGACGACGGCGAAACTTTTTGGAGTCAAGAGGAAATATCAAGAAATATAATATCCTCATCATCCTTCGATAATATTCATGATTGGTTCTTTATTTAAAAGTGCTCATTAATGAATTTCTCTCACTTCATTTTAAAAGCATGAAAATGACGATAAATACTGCCAAGAACGAATATGAAAAGGGGAAGATGGAACGTTTAAGTGCAATTTGGTATACTTATGTATGTGCATGTATTACGAAATGTTAAGAATTAAAGTGTGCGCGTGCATTTTTACAGAATCCGGCTGTCTCCTCTCCAAATTTACCATTTTAGTACCATAACAAATGATACAATGCTACCGCTACTGTACATAATATTTTAAGGATAGCCAACAGCATGTGCAAAAATATTAAAACTGACCGACACACTGAAAAAGAAGCAATACCGCTGTCAGCATATCATCGTAATATCAAACAATAACTGTTTCGTGATCATTTTGCAAGGGAAATGGTTTACGAGAAAAAAATTGAATAATAAAAACAACATTAACGCTGGAATTAATGAAGAATATTTGTTTTTGCGATCCTCTATTCGAATGCTCAATGAGATATTAAAAGAGCTTGAAAGTAATTTACTTCACTCACAACTCCGGTATCATCTGACGGATCAGCGGCAAGGAAAGAAGTGCTAACTGGTAACTTGAGAAGGAGAAAAACACGTTTAGCTTGCATAACTCTATTTGCCAATGATTGCATTGTACTTGCTCATTCCATTTTTTAAGCAATAATTCTTAAAGGATGACCAATTTCGTGCAAATATGTTTAATTTTATTTTTTAATAGAAAATCGCAAGAACAGGATCACTTACACGGATAGTTCGTGAATGAAAACATGTCTTTAAGATGAAGATGTATTTTATTAAAAGTTTAGATAATTTATAGAATTCGTTTCACTATATACCCGTATTAAATCCTCTTTTTTATCACCCTCACTGTCAGCAACATCACCCAAACCATTTGTCATTTTGGCAGGGGACATGAGACTCTGACCGACACTTGTGCTTCTCTAATCCGAACAATATTTCAAATGCGTTTTCAATTAGAAACGATCTAAACATCTTCACACGAAATTCAAAAGTTGCTACTAAAAAAGTTTTCATCCTCATCACTTCTTTTTATTTTAACCGAAACAAACAGAAGCGAAAAGAAATTAACGTGGAAAGCAGATTTTTATACGCAACAGCAGCAGTCGGAAGAAATAGCCGCCGGTTATATATTTTCAATGCGCGCTTCTTTTTTCAACCTCTACAATTATGAAGCCAATTTGTTAGCAATTTTCAAGTTAGCAGAACTTGCTTAATCTGGGGTTAACAAAGAATGAAAAGATACGATCACCGTCCCACATTTCCTTTAATTTGTCTATGCAGATGCGTTAATTACGTGTAAGGTATAATTTCATTGCGCCAGGAAATAAAATTCATGAGCATGGGTGTCCATTCTTAATTAAACTGGGGGTTTTCAGTGATAGAATGTCGGTTAAGTTGGCACAGTTGCCAAGAAAGGTCAGTCAGTTGTAACATTAAAATTCAATTATTATTTACCCAATACTTAATATTTGTCATATGCAGACCAAATACAGGAAGCGTTATTCAAACGGTTAAAAATAAAAGAAAAACTAATCTTTTGGAAACACTTTAATATTTACGATCGATAAAAACACTGGAGAATGCGTAACACATACAATATTAATTGAAATCAGATTAGAATTTTTATATTCTCGTAAAATTTTTGTAGAAACGGTGAAAAATTCAATTAGAGAGAGAAATAAATTCATAAAATTTTAAAATTTCCATCCTCGTTTTAAAATTTTAACCACAACACTTAAAACCTTTTTAATACCGTTCAAATCATGTTATCCACTATGTGTTTGACAATAAAAAACCTTAAAAGCAGCTTCCTCTTGAGTTAATTCAGAGGAGTGAACATAAACAAAAATGCTGAAATCGTAAAAATCTTCATATCAGATTTTTGTTCAACTCTTTGAGATTAAAAAGCCAGGTGCCATTATTATAGCAAAGTAAACAAGAAATCCTTTCCACAGCTTCTTTTAATCTAGTTTATTATCCTCTTTTAATAGCTGGACTTCCTCTCAAATAAGTATTCCCTTAATTAAGCTATAAAAGCATGGTATTTGCAAAGCTGGTTTGAAGCAAAATTGTCACAATTCTATTATCTATTTTCTCCTGAATAGATGAATTTGAATTTACGCTTTAATAAATTCTGGAGGTTGCATCATCCACCTCTTCCTACCTCCCGCACTCAACCTTTTCTTTTCTAATTAACAAACTAATTAAACTTGTTTTCCTGTAAGCTTCTAGTACAACAAAAAGTTAATTCCATAGGTAAACTAATTTATAAAGCTCAATGCACATCCATTTATAAAATATAAATACCTCTACTCAATCATGATTACGTAATCGTACAATTCTTCCGATTTGTTTCAAAGGAATGCGGGCATGAGTCGTTCATCACTTTGTGGTTTGTTATAAACCGCAAATAGCTCATCACTTTGGCGAGAAGGTTGCAAATGAAAAAAACTAGACAAACTGCATAAACAAAGGTTTGTTGATAACCAAACTTCCTCAAGTTAACACCAAATCACTTGTGATCAGCTCTCATGTGGGTAGAACATATTCATTAGGGGGAACTTATCAAACTTTATATTCCTCATGAAAACCTCATTATCTCTACTTCGGCTCTTGCCATCATCACTCCAGAGCCCATAGCTTGGTAAGTAATAATAGCCAAGAGGTGAGTACTAATAATTGATTGATTACCTCCCTCCACAACGATGACCACCACCAGCCTCACCACAAACCAAGAATTGCCCAAGGGTTGTTGTGGTTACCGAATAACCAGGAGAAAATGAAAATTCAAAACAGATTATGATGATGGTGGTGATGACGGACGGTAGCGAAAATTGTGTTTTAGTTTTTTCACCTCCATTTAAAATTATTTTTCTGCTCATCTTAATCATTCATTGCGATCAGACGATAACACTGATGAGCTGAAGATTATGATGATGAGATTGTTGATGTATTGACGAAGTATTAAAAACTCTTTGCTAAATGCTCGCCTCCATTTGATTATTATGATAATAATTGAGCTTGCTTGATTACAACGAGGATTGATGAAGAGACGGGAGCACATGATTTAGTTCACAATTCACAAAATTATTCTTTCTTTGAGCATTTAAAATGATCCGGACTACTGCCCATCTACTCTTCACCTTTTTTCCTCTAATCCTTATGTGAACAGTGACTCCTCTTGTGTCAGTACCATTCATCATCAAAACTCACCGCTATGTTTTCTTAAGCAGGTAAAAAAGAAAAAAAACAGCTCATTAGAAGGTTACCTTGATGGAAAAAGATGCGCATGCATTTAATGACCGGCCTATCATCATCATCACAACCCTCATTGTCGTCATTATAATCAACAATAACAAAAACGGACAAGTGGAGTTTAGAGCTCTATTATCATTGTCTAGAATTTTTAAAAAATGCATGTCTGGCTAAAAAACAGATGAATTATGGAAGAAGAACACAATCTTATACAAATCCATGTTATTTCAACGCAAATCCAGAAAAGAAGATGACGACTAATAATAACGCTGTTTTCGTTGTGATCATGATTAGCGGGTATCACTGCAGGAGCAATTCTCATTGCATGCAGTCGCGCAGTGCCATTTATTTTGGACCCCGTCTCCTATCTCAATTTATCTTGTAATCAATAAATAGGTGAACTGGATTCGATTGGAATCTAAACATTTAATATATTTCGTTTAAAAATGGACTGGGATTTGTGGGGCGACGATGATAAACAAGGAGAATAACACGCAACCAAGAAAAACTTCATCAACACCGCCGTCATTACGAATAACATCGCTCAAATAGTATCATTTTCTCAAAGATCAAGCTTCGAAGTAAATTATTGGGAAAGTATTTAAAGTGAATAGACAGAGTCTGGAGGAAACAACTTGGACCCTTCAATGTGTTCAAAATATTGAAAAGGGCTCATCGAAATCAAGAAAAATTTATGAAAATTTTAAATGGATTAACTTTAATCATTATAAGTTCCATTTTATTTTGCCGCCGTCTGTTGAATTGGTCACATAATCGATCAAAAACTACTTTAAATTTTGTAAAATGGGACTTGTGCCACTTTTAGAAATGCCCTCTTTGATGAAAATAAAACCGATCCATTAAAATTCCTACAGACTAATTAAATCAATGAACTCAAAGAATAAATGGAGTTTTTACGGTGTCAACGTCGCCAGCGGGTTTGTCAATAGACACCAAAATGTATACTTTTTCAATAAAAAAGAAGATGTATATGTATATACACTGCATATTACTATAGCGTACCACGAAACCCTCTACGGCACTTCTACAAATGTTTCTCCGTAACGTATTTTGCAATGCGAATACACCTTTACTCTTAAAAAGTTTATGAATAAAACTAATTAATTTCTTAAATTACACAAACAACATGTCTGGAACTATTGAAAGCATTCAAGACCTGTCAAAACTGCAATTTTAAACAACTTTATATAGAAAATACCTGTTTCATTCAAGCATTGCACTTCCATTTCAATAATCATAATAATAAAACCTAAGCACAATCATATGAAAATGGATAGTGAACAAGTCAAGAACTGAGCAGTTAAAACGTTAAAACTCATTTCTTCCTCTTTATTCGATAATTCAATCGATGTTTTAAGAGACACCTCACCTCTATTGATTCATTTCATCCGCTACGCTTCTTTCCTCTTTTAAAACGACAAGGACAAAAGCAAGTTCAGATTCGGATCATTCTCACAATAATGTTGATTTCTGATATGATGAGGTGACTGTCTCCAAGGATAACTTGCCGACAGAAAAGGGGAGCAGCAAAAGGAGAAATGATAATTATATAAAACAAGGTATAAGAAATGCTTTTTGATTCCAAAACTCATTTATTTTTATTTTACACGCTCACAATTTTACTTTAATTGTTATAGTCCACCCTCAAAACACTTTTTCTCCATTTTAAAACCCATCAATGATCAACAAATCTTATTTAAATAAACAAAAATGATTTTTATATCACGCAATTTAAAATTTATTGGGCAGTGAAAAAAGAAAATTGGATCATCGTTTTAAACAAAAACTCTTTGGAAGACGACATGGAAGATAAACACAATAATTGTCAACCATTCCCTTAATACCTGCAAAATAAACCTTTTCTTTTTGCAGTTTACATCGTGAACGTCTTAATTTCTCTAAAGAATGGCAGACGACCAAAAAGAGAGCAGGAGGGTAAAAAATAAGGCGAGACTCATTTACAAATATGCTCATAAATATCGAGCAAGAATATTATCTCCATGATTAATGGTCTTTTGATTGGTTTTTACGCCTTCCACTTTGAAAATGAGACATTTTATAAGCTTACCTTTCTCAATTATGAAACCCTTTTACTCGTTTTTTACAGTTTTTAAAATCCAGCCATTTCTTCTAAACCTACCTGATAGGATTTTAAGGAACATGCACATGTCCCATTCATTACTTTTCCTCTCATTATCTCACCATCACTATCCTAACTTTACCAAATGGAGCTAGAAAATAACAATAGTTAGGTACATAAAGGCTTTGTCATACTCATCTCTCCGGGGAGATTCTCAGGGACCTCTTTCTTAAAAAACAGGACTTGGTTGACGATTCCCATCAAAACATTTACCTTTGTTGCTCTTGTTTTCTTTTTATTATCCTATTTAAAAAGCAATGATGGTGAAATCTAGATCTTACTTTTTTGTGAGCAGAGACAGAGAATGAACAGTGAATTAAGAATTAGATCTTTGATAAAGATGGTTTTGAATGTGACTGTGTGCGCGCATAACAACGCTAATAATAATCCCATTAACTTTTTGTCTTCCCAATCTATCTTCACAGGTTCTCGTTATTTTCCCTTTTATTAGTTCTTAACAGTCGCCAAGAATTAAACCATCACCAGCTTTGGAAATCGATACAGTTGACGAAGTTAGGTGTACCAACTGGTTAGAATAAGGCCATTATGACATCAACACTTTTTAATGATATAATCTTCATACAATTTTCCCATCGTATTCTTAAAAACCCAACAAGTCTGATGGAGACTCATTCATAAAATAATTTTTAAAAATAGTGCAGACCCTTGTGTCCGGTAATTTGTCAAGGAAAGCAAATAAGGTTGAAAAAATCCCTTACCCAAAAGCTTAGAGACGGCCCCTTGATGATGTAACATTTGAATGGGATCATACGGCCTCATTCCATATCTTAGCGGAGATGATAAATCTAACAGTCTTCCGGGGCCAGCTCCAACATGATGGGAGCCAGCAGCAGCGGCTGCTGCAGCACTTGCAAAACCTCCCAAAGGATGACCTCCAGTTGCTGCGGCGGCAGCAGCCGCAGCCGCCGCTGCAGCAGCTGCTGCACTAGAAGAGCCGGTTGGGGTTCCAGGAGTACTCGCCCCACTACTCCCGCCCCCACCTCCTCCACTTGCTGCTGCTGTGTAGAGATCACGAAGGTGGTGAGCTGTCATTGGACCTGTGATAAGAAAAAAAAAGATTTTTTAATTTTTGCACAAATTCAAATATTATTCATTTCCGGTGTTTTAGTACACGCAAAGGTCTGTTGTGTTCACCCTGTTATAAATTTATGTCACATAATAATGTGCACAGTTTTACAAGGTGCCAGGCTTTTAATGAAGTCATCATTGAACTGACAATGAGCTCATTAAGCAATAATTTTAAACATATCAATGGGCTCATAATATTTTAGATGTCTCCATTTCCATTTACTGTTAGCTCGCTCTCCGTTTTAAATATTTATTTGGTACTGCCCACTCAGTAGTTGCCATCATGCCATTTTCCCCACGAAATTTATTAATATATATTTTTTCAATTTATCCTACTCAACCCGGACATTATTAAAATTTTCTTACCCCTACTCATTTAATTTTAACACAAAATATTTTCTAAAAGAATTTATTCGTATAAAGCTAAGGTGGTTGTATTTAAGTAATCTAGCTTCTGCCCTGTTGTTAAAGCAAGTAAAATATGATTTTACTTACTTTACATTATTTATTTGGCATGTGTCGATGATAATGAAGAGGTGTTATTAAATCTGGAGTGGGACCAGAACAAAAAAATAGAATTGCTACTATTTAGTATTTAAACATGGACCAAACAACAACCCACTCGTATAAAATACAACGTGCAAAAATGTGCCATGTGTCGTTTCATAATTAAATTTGTCAACATACAATGACATTTATAATGAAGCCATCATGCAAAAAAACCTTTATTTATCAGTATAAAATAATTGTCCATAATAAATTATTTTTATTACTTTTTTTGCTAACTTGAACTAAGCCCATGTGATTCAATTTAGCTATTTTTTGAGAAATTACTTTAACTTGAGCGTGATGAGGAGAGTGGTGTGGGTGGCGGAAAAAAACTCATGTAATGATTAAGAAAAGAGGAGTATAATGAGGTTATTACCAGCAATTAAAACTTACTAACACTGCCTTATTCGTGTTTAGAGGAACGGAAGCTTCAAGGGGTTAAAGCCTACCCTTAGGTTTTGCACGAATTATCATTGTCTTAATTTAAAAATCTTTTTTTATTTCGAAGATTTCACTTCAACAAAAGTATTTTTTCACCCCGTCGCCCATCTTCCTTTTGAAATTATGCATGCAATATCCACGGTTTTTTCTAAGACTGACCACGTTTAATTTCAACCATCTGTTACAGATAATAGATTATCCTTCCTTTTACTTCTCAAAAAACTCATTCATGAAGACGCTGATGGACCACTGCTATTCATAGACTGGATCATTTTTTCGTCTCCCGGTTCCCCCAACCTTTTCATTAAACCTTATTCAATTACTCCGATTTTTATAGTAACCGTCGTAGACATGCATGAGTTTCTTTTTTCAGTTGATACATCCAGAATTTCAAGATATGAAGACTACGACATAATTTTTATTCTCGGGTAATCACACTTATTCTACATAACCTAATAAATATGAAAATCACATTTATAAAAAAATGTTTAACCAAAAATGTCAGAACTTTTTCAATTCTTGGACCGACATGATCATAATCATCATAATCTTCCTTTCCCTCCTTCACTGAGGATTGCGTGAGTAATTGGTTCTCTCCTTTTCTTAATAAAAATGCTCGTTTTTGTATTTTTGTAATATATATGCCTTTTCAACAGTACACTCCTGTAGTTGTGTCCGCTCTAGAAATTCATTTTGTGTGTGTGGCTTGTTGTATCATGTAAAGTGAAGTAATAATCATTCATAATGATGGTAATGACGACGCAATGACGACGACAGCGGGGTTAAAAAGAATGATAATGTGGTGAAGCTTCTTCTTATAGAAATTGATTTTTATTAAAAATTTTCTTTTCTGAAGACTTTTTTTAAATTTAAATTCCTTAATAAAATGTGTTTACTCTCTTAAGTTTAATAGGCCAGATCAAAGTTTTTATTAATCCTTTACTAGTTTATTCGTTAGTCCTTTTCAACTACTGTGCTACTTTCAAATGCTGAGAAAGTCTTTTCTAGTAAAAGTCCACGTTTTATTCTGGCAGGGTTCGTTGGGCAAATTAACTAACTTTTATCTGACTCTTCAACTATCGTTAGTTAGCTTGTTTTATTTTTAATCCATCCTGAAAATTATATTTGGGGTTAATCAAGAATCTGATACCCGCCTTGATGTACTTCTTTCGAAAGCAAATAAAGTGTGTGCTCTTCCTTTAAAGCAACAATTAAAAGATTTGTTGATGTTCATGTTTGGACACAAAAGGCTTAAAATAAACTGAATAACAGTTCCACTACATTTTTGCTTCTGCATCTGCTAATCCTTCAATAAAGAATGAGATTTTGTACATAAAGCCAGATTTTAAATTTAATTTGCTTGGTCATCACGATCTTTTGCAATCAACCAAGAATGTTGTATTCTTTCCTAGATTGATTCAGAGAGGGTCTTTCTCTCCAAATCTTCACGAGATACTCCACAATAACAATACCAACGGTAGCTTTTCTTTTCTTGTTTATTATCATTTTAAAAAGCTATCTCAACAAAAGAAAAAATAATATATGCTTGCTTTTGAACTACCTCCAAGTGATTGACGTGAGCACAATGACTGGCAATTTTTAATTTTTGCAAGAGCTCTACAAAAAATTAATGATTTTTTTACTAATATTAGCAAAAATAGAAAAAATCGGGTAAGCATCACTGATCACGACTTCTTTATCATCCCTTTGTCACCCTCTTTAAGTTATAAAAAACGGTTCCAAAAACCTCTCGACTTGACCACTACCCAAAACATAGTTTTTTATGACGGTTTTATCAAAAATAGCCACTTCACGTCCGGTTTATTCAATTTCCCTTGCAAATTTAATGACGTGGTAGATTCAATTGGGGAAAAGTTACAGAAATTGCCTTTTATTCCCCCTTGAGTATTTCTTGAAAACATATCCCACGAAGCTACAATTAACCAATGAGATTTTTTAGTTTGTAAACATAACAAATGCAGAAAAATCAGATAAGCTTCCTTTTCATATTTCCCCAGCCTCAAACTAGTAGTAAGGCCCGAATCTTTTGAAGTTTATTAACCTAAAAACAAGACGATTTACTTACTGATTTGGTCAAGGGATTTATATTTTCTAATCATTGTTATTCTCGTCCTAAATATTTTTGTTTATCCTCTCCCAAAATATATTTTCTT
>JAHZNK010001500.1:0-11409 GCA_027744615.1 Lepidocyrtus cf. nigrosetosus NNG-2020 | reverse complement strand
TTTTCTAACGTTGAAGCCTATCAAATGTAAAATAGCAACGTCTGTATTTTAAAAAATAAATGTCGGGGCTTTTTGGGTGTAAAAATTGTCGGAAATCAGCAAAATTAAAATTGCATACAAGTTTAACTATAATTGGGCCAAAACTTTATTAATTGAGCAGAAAAAACTTAATAAAGTCAAAGTGAAAGTTAAACATGAATAAAATGGAAGATATCTTGGAAAATGGAGGATCTGTGAGAAGACTAAACACGAAAGGATGCTGCTTTCTCTGTTTGCGAATTGAAGATGTGACTAGGACGGATGTTGACAACTTTGGCAAGGTCACAAAATACTGTTCCATGCGCCACATTCTTCGTCACCTTCAAATTAACAAAAACTTTGTAAATAAAAGTCGGGATTCTTCCGCTAACGTAGATGGTCAATTAATAGAGGTTAACCTCTGCAAAAAATGTCAGGAAATTAATGCCAACGTAGAAAAGATTTGTCAGAAGTTGGAGAAACTTCAGCTGGAATTAAATTACATGTTGGAAAGTATTCACACTCGAGTTACCAATTCCGCAAAGGATTCTAATCGGGTACAGAATTATTCACGGAGGATGACAAGCGACCTTGAGGCGTTATCTCAACTGGCATTTGTGGATAAGTTGAGAAAGGAGCTTGCAAATAAATGTTCGTCTTTTATTTGATTTTTATTCACGCGTTAAAGTAAATAAATGAGCAAATCATTTTTTTCCGTTTGCAGGTTTAAAAATGCAAAATGGGCTCATGCCCATCATCCAAGTTGCAAAATTACAAAGGGAATATAGAAGAACTTTAATCCAACAAGAACAGCCTTTGTCGAAGGATGAATCTTACGTGGAAATGAACCAAGATCGGCCGTCACCGCCAAGTCCATCCATTCCGGATTACGCCGACTCTAAATCATCACTTTCTGCTTTAACTCCAGAGGAAATCAAATTCAACGTAAATCCTGTTCTGGGAGTATTGGAAAGGAAGTTGCCCGGTGCTTTGACATTTTCAAGCTCTGCAAAACCAACTTTGGATGCTAGACCTAGCTCAGAAACCCAATCCATGGCTAGCGACAACCTTTCAAAGAGAAAACAGACCAAGTCTAACGGCCCCCACCTACCACAAAATGCATTTTGTTTGAAAAATGAAAGCACTGGAATGTATCAATGCAAAAAATGCAGCGGAAGCTACAAAAGTCTTCCTGGTGTGCGATCGCATTACAAATCTATCCATTTGAATTTAAAGAAAAAGTGCAATTTATGCAAAAAAATGTTTGATCCTAGTCACATTCAGAGACATGAAAGAACCTGCTGGAAGAATCCTGAACATTTAGCTAAACAGAATGATGCCAAGTTCAGATTTATTTGCAACTATTGTGGGAAAAAATTCGACACTCGAAAGAAACAGTGTGACCATGAAATGCATGCACATCGGAATGCAAACAGGTACCCTTGCCACCTTTGCGAAAAAAAGTTTAATCAACAGATAGCTTTGAAAAGGCACGTTGATACTGTGCACCTCCGTAAAAGATATTATTGCAGATTTTGTAATAAAAGTTATGCTTGCAGTTATCAAACGAGAATACATGAGAAAAAATGCAAAAAGGAAAGAAAAGTTAAAGTTGAACCGGAAGTAAATTAGCACTTTTAATGGCTCTTGCGATAAGTAATGTAAATTTTATTAAGTTGTTTAATAAGTAGTTATTTTTTTAAATAAACACATATTAAATCTTTCAAAATATATTTACAACTCGTTAGTATTTAGGTTTTTATTTCCACATATTTTTGACACGATTTCATTTTCCATGAATATTCCGTTCATGTATTTTCCTCACATTATACCTGCAAAACGCCTTATCACAATACCGACAGGGATAGGGACGTTCCCGAGTATGCACTATTAAATGCTTTTTGAGGTCCCCACTTCCGGAGAACTTTTTCGAACACACCGTACATGGAAAAGGTCGCTCCCCAGTGTGAGTTTTCGTGTGTTCTCGGAGCCCTCCTGGAGTTCCAAAATCTTTTCCACAGGTTTTGCATTTAAACTCCTTTAATTTCAAATGTGTAATCCGAATATGTAAACTGAGGTCTTTTGTATTAAAATAACTTTTTGGACAGCGATTGCATTTAAACGGCCTTGGTCTTTCTTCTTTGGGCTGGTGAGTTTTCCTATGGGAGGCGAGAGAATATTGGCAACTGAGCTCGTTTCCGCACTCTTTGCAAAAATAAGGCTTTTCCTGAATATGAGCCCTTAAATGTCGCTCGAAGTCCCTCACAGAGATGAACCCCCGCTCGCAAAACACACAGTGGTGGTTACTTTCCAGCCCTTCGTTGTGAACGGCTTGAATGTGGTTTCCAAGACCGTAACTCGTGACAAATTTTCTTTCACAGAGTTCGCATTCGTGCCAGTCGAAATCCTCCTTGTGGGTCTGCTCGTGAAGGTCGCGAGTACTTTTCCTTTTAAATTCTCTTTCGCATTTGGAACATTTGTAAATTTTGCCGGAATGAAGCAATTCCTCGTGTTCTTTCAGTCTGCAGGGAAAGCGGAATTTCTTTTCACATTTTTCACATTTGTAAGCAAATTTGGACTTGTCCTAGCAAAAGAATATTTATGGTGGGTATCTGGCATAAATATAAAACAAAATTTTAACAATTTTTAAGTTGACTTACCATTGTCTTTATAATTTTAGCTACATCCTCATTTTAAAACGTTATTGTTGCCTGTTTTTGAAATTCTTGAGTGATTTCCATTTAAATTATTAAGTACTTTTCCTAAGGATTTCTTTTTAAAAACTAATTTAGAGAGAAGAAGCATAGGAAAAAGTTCACATTGGAATTCACAGCTGCTTTCCTACTTTTAAAATCTTTTGAAGGTCAATTACGCAGGGACTGCTCATTTGTGTGACCAACTCACTCCTTTAAATAAAAATATTGAATAGATGGCTCAAAGAAAGTGCGAGGATGTCAGCTGAAATATCAATATTTATTTTTAATCGCAAACATATAAATTTCAATAATTTTAATTACTAAATACAGTTTAATTCTAAAAACTAAAATGGAGTGCATTCGAGAAACTAAACCGCCACAACAACTCAACACAAGAGGATGCTGTTTTCTGTGTCTAAAAATTGCAACGATACATCAAAAAGATCTTGAAAGCCATCATGTGATAAAATCTATTTCCATTCGACCTCTACTTCGTCATATGCAAATAGCGTCGCAAACCGTAAATGGAGGTTCATTATCTGGACACGATTCTAATAAAGAAAACATTCAAGTGGACCTTTGTGAAAACTGTGGGCAAATGATTAATAGATTTTCAGTTTTGTTTCAAAAATTGGAAAAGATTCAGTTGGAAATGAATTATTTTTTGGAAAGGATTCAAAATTGCATTTCGCAATCTACAAAAGATTCCGAACTGGTGCAGAATTATTCAAAGAGGATGACAAGTGACCTTGAGGCATTATCCCAACTCACTTTTGTGGACAATTTGAGGAAACAAGTTGCCAAAGAAAGTAAGCTTTAGTTTAATGAAATAATTAATTGCAGATTTTCGCAATACATACATTTGCATTATCAAAAATTCTAGATTTAAACTACTTTTGTATTTATGAAGGTTTAAGGAAGTCGAATGTTCCCCGCCCCCAGCTTGTCTTGACTAGAGTAAATAGTAAACCAGCTAAATTGGAAAATAATGAAGAAACAAGTGAAAGTAACTGTCAGGATTTTCAAGGAAACTATTTCTCAGATGATATCTCGCCACCTCCTTCTCCGGACGCAATTGCAAACCACGAAGAGGATTTTAAATTTTGTCAACATTCTGCTTCAACCTCAGAAATTGAAAAACTTTCTCCGTCGCTTAAGCCGCCTGTTAAACAAAAACATAAATTCTTTACAGAAGATTCATCTACCGGACTGTACAAATGCAACAAATGCGACAAAAAATCCAATTTTAAATCAACATTGATAAGTCATTATAAAACTGTTCACCTGAAGCTAAGGTATAAATGCAACATCTGCAACATCGCCGTCTTGAAGGAATTATCTAGTTTAAAAAAGCACAAAAAAACCTGTCGGAAAAACCTGGAGAAAGAATTTGCAAGGGAGGAAGATCCAAACTTTAAATTTATTTGTAAAATTTGTGGGAAAAGGTTTAACACGAAAAATCGCCTTAACTGTCATTTATCCTTTGTACATAAAAATGTTGATCGTTATCCGTGTGACCTCTGCGATAAAAAGTTTAAAAAGTCTGAACATTTGGAGAATCACAGGAGTGCAGTTCATTTTGGGAAAAAATTCTACTGTGGATTTTGCAGTAAAAGCTTTTCCTATAGTAACGGTTTGCGATCTCATAAAAAGAAATGTGCACAGAAGTTGTCATTGAAGAAGGAAGCAAAGAACCCTCTCTTGTAAACAAAAACTAAATTTTCTGCACATTTAATGTATATTTATACTCACAGAAAGCGAAAAATTTAAATCTGTAAACCAATTATGTTTTTTAAACTAATAAATTTTTAATTAGAAGGAGATTGTACTATTTTATTGCATTTTCAATTGTCCGTTGTCCATTGTTGATACGATATTTCTTTAAATAATGACGGCATGATGGATAACAGATTTAACAAAATGTTTAAAAATAATAATCTGCGCATTTTAGAAAATGGAGTGGAAAACGAACATATTTACGGAGTTAATTAAATTGGCTTTATTTTTTACTCAGATTGCATCATCAGGCCGTTTAAAAACTTGATAACGGTAAACTCAACGGCAATCAAGTATTAAAATCTAATCTAAATCTTAGGCTAGACATAAAAAGAAACACAGTTTGATGATATCCTAATTAGGAATACGGCTTCTCGCTCACTTCTCTCCCTCTTTTTTATCCTTTAAACATAGATGAGTATGAAAAGAACTGATATAAAACACAGAGCAGCAGCAAACTGGCACAAAATATAATATAAGACAGGTGATAAGAACATCTGTTTAGCTACTTGTTCATTTTTCTAACTTTTTGGGCTAGACAAGGCGAAATTGGAATTAAAATAGATGTTAACAGTGTATAAGTGAAAAGCAATCGTTAATTAGCAAAAATTAAAAAAATACATAAAAGTTTAACTAACATTGGGCCAAACTTTATAAATTGAGCGGTTAAAAAGGGAACATAATAAAATCAAAGTGAAAGTTAAACAAGAATAAAATGGAAGATGTCTGGGAAAATGGAGTAACTGTTGGAAGATTAAACACGAAAGGATGCTGCTTTCTCTGTTTGAAAATTGAAGATGTGAATACGACGGATGATGACGACCTTGACAATGTCGCCAAGTGCTATTCCATGCGCCAACTCTTTCGTCACCTTCAAATTAACATAACCTCTGTTGATAAAATTTTGGATTCTTCTGCTAAAGTGGAAGATCATTTAATTAAGGCTAATCTATGTAAAATATGCGGTGAAATTATTAGCAAAGTTACACAGATTTGTCAGAAATTGGAGATACTCTACCTGGAACTAAACTATGCATTGGAATGTATTCACAGTCAAATTGCAGCCTCAGCAAAGGATTCAGATCTTGTTCAGGAATATTCACGGAGGATGACCAGTGACCATGAGGCGTTATCTCAGCTCGCATTTGTGGATAAACTGAGAAAGGAGCTTGCAAGAAAATGTCAGTTTTTATTTTATATTTATTGAGTTAAATAAATGACCAAATCATTCTGTCTCCTTGCAGGTTTAAAAAAGCGAAGTGGACACATTCCAATCATCCAAGTTACAAAATTACAAAAAGGATATAAAAGAGCTTTCAAACAAGAACAGCCTCCTTCTTTTAAGGATGAATCGGATGGGGAAATAAACTGTGACCCTCCATCTTCTTCCGGTCCATACCTTCCGGACGCCGAGTTTGAACCGTCACCGTCTTCTCCAACTCCAGAAGAAATCAAATTCAACGTGAATCCAACTTCGGAAGTACTGCGGCTGAATCGTCTAGCACCTTCTTCAAGCTCTACGAATCCAACGTTAGAGGCTAGTTCCAGCTCTGTAATTGCATCTGAAAAAAGCCTTCCAATAGAGAAAGAGACCAGGAAGGGGAGGCAACGGTTAAAAAATGTATTCTATTCCAAAAATGAAACCACCGGAATGTTCCATTGTAAAAAATGTAGCGGTAGTTACAAAAGTATTAACGGTGTGCGAGGGCACTACCAAGCCGTCCATTTACATTTAAAGCAAAAATTTATTTGCAACCAGTGTGGAAAAAAATTCAAAACTCGAAAGAAACGTTATGACCATGAACTACATGTGCATCGGAATGCAAACAGGTATCCTTGCCACCTTTGCAAAAAAAAGTTTAAGCAGCAAATATGTTTAAAAATTCACGTTGACAAAGTGCACCTACGTAAAAGATATTTTTGCAGATTTTGTAATAGTAGCTATGCTTGCAGGTATCAAACAAAAGCACATGAGAAAAAATGCACGAAGAAAATTTCAATAAAACTCGAACCGGAAGTAAAAATGATAATCTAATTAGTGTAATAATTATATTGTTTATTTAAATTAAATGAGTAACAATAAATAAATAAAAATGGTGAACAATTTTAAAATATTTAATTAACGTAAAAATTTACATTTCTAGTCGCACAAAATATTTATTTTACTTTCCATGAATGTTCCGTTCATGGATTGTCCTCACAGAATTCCTGCAATACGCCTTATCACAATACCGACAGGGATAAGGACGTTCCCGAGTATGAACTATTAAATGCTTTTTGAGGACCCCAATTCCACTGAACCTTTTCGAACACACCTTACATGGAAAAGGTCGTTCCCCAGTGTGCGTTCGTAAATGCTTTTTGAGGTCCCCACTTCCTGTGAACTTTTTTGAACACACTGTACATGGAAAAGGCCGTTCCCCAGTGTGAGTTTTTGTGTGTTCCCGGAGTCCTCCTGGAGTTCCAAATTCCTTTTCACAGATTTTGCATTTAAACTCCTTTAATTTTAAATGTGCGATTTTAATATGTAAATTGAGGCCTCTCGCATTAAAATAATTTTTGGGGCAGCGGTTGCATTTAAAAGGTCTTGCCCTTTCTTCTTTGGACTGATGAGTTTTCCTATGAGAGGCAAGGGAATATTGGCAACTGAGCTCGTTCCCGCACTCTTTGCAAATATAAGGCTTTTCCTGAATGTGAGCCCTTAAATGTCGCTCGAAGTCCCTTACATTAATGAGCCCCCGCTCGCAGAATACACAGTGATGGTTAGCTTCAAGTCCTTCGTTGTGAACTGCTTGAATGTGATTTCCAAGACCACATCTTGTAGTAAATTTCCTTTCACAGAGTTCACATTCATGCCATTTGAAATCGTCCCCGTGGGTCTGCTCATGAAGGTCGCGAGTACTTTTCCTTTTAAATTTACTGTCGCATTTGGAACACTTGTAAGTTTTGCCGGAGTGGAGAAGTTCCTCGTGTTCTTTCAATCTGCAGGGAAATCGGAATTCTTTCCCACATTTGGAGCATTTGTAATTAAATTTTGATTTGTCCTAGGGGGAGTCAAGATTTAAAATTTTACTGGTCTAGATCTTATTTGAATAAAAACTTTGTTTTAGCAGATAATTGATATTATATGGCTTACCATTGCTCTTGTTGAATGATTTTGAAAGAGGTATGAATAATTTTTGAACTAATTAACTTAAACGTTTTTCTATTAATAAGATTTTTTAAATAGCTTCCGGTTTAGAGAAAAATAAATAAAATCTGCCTGTTTTTACGGCTGACTATCCTAGCCCATCCATGCTTTAAAATCTTTGCCTGTCCTGTTCAATTACAAGTTAAACAATTTAAGGCTTGCTCAGTTGCGTGCCCAACTCATTCCTGTGGATGAAATTGAGTAATCAGGTGAACAAAACGGAGAATGTCTACATTCTAATACTGAAAAATATTCGTAGAGATTAGTTTCAACTTTATTATTGATATTTTTCTATAAATCAATTTAGAATTCCCAGCCACATTGTTTACAAGTAAAACAAAATTAAAATGGAGTTCATTGGAAAAATAGAAGCGTCGCGAAAACTAAACACAAAAGGGTGTTGTTTTTTGTGTTTAAAAACTGAAAATATAAATCAAACTAAAAACCTTGTAGGTAATCAAATATTAAACTCAATTTCCATTCGACCTCTTCTTCGTCATCTTCAAATAACAGCTCAATCCTTAAACGGAGGATTATTTGCGGAAGATTTTAAAAAAAGAGAAGACTTTCAAGTGGACCTTTGTGAAAACTGTGGGCATGCGATCAGTAGATTTTCAGTTTTGTTTCAACATTTGGAAAAGATTCAGATGGAGATAGATTACCTTATGGATGGGATTTCCAAGTGCATTTCGCAATCTGCAAAGGATTCTGATTTGGTGCAGAATTATTCAAAGAGGATGACAAGTGACCTTGAGGCTTTGTCCCAACTCGCTTTTGTGGACAATTTAAGAAAACAAGTTGCAAAAAAAGTAAGATTTACTTGAATTCAATATTAATTATATACTGAATGCGGTGTCGTCTAATTTTCCCTTACCAAACATTGCAGATTTAAACTAGTTTTGTAATTTTGAAGGTTCAAGGAAGTCAAATGTTCCCCGTCTCCAGCCAGTCTTGACCCGGGTAAAACGTAAATTGGTTAAAACGGAAATTAATGAAGAAAAATGTGAATCCAATGACAGAGACACTCCAGAACACTGCTTTTGTGATGAAATCTCGCCACCTCCCTCTCCAAGCTCAACGGCAGTTGTTAAGTATGAACTTAAGCTTGAAAAGGCATCTACATCCAGTTTCAAACAACAAACTCCGTCGCATCCGTTATTTAAACAGAAACCCGTAATAGGGGGAAGAGGAATATATTCTAAGAAACACCCAACTACCGGAATGTACGAGTGCAAACAATGTGACAAAAAATCACACCGTCAACAAACAATTGCAGATCATTTTAAAAGTGTTCATTTGAAACTGAGGCATAAGTGCGACATCTGCAACATTTCCGTTTTTACCCAATTAGACAAGCTTACCGTGCACAAAAAAAACTTGTCGGGATAAACTTGACAAAAAATTGGCAAAGGAAAAGGATCCAAAGTTTAAATTTATTTGTAGAATTTGTGGAAAAAAAGGTTTGACGCGAATTCAAAACTTTATCATCATATACTTATAGTGCACAAAAATCTGAATCGGTTTCAATGCGATCTTTGTGATAAAAAATACACCAGTTCAGATGCGCTGAAAAGACATCAAGCGGCTATCCACCAGTCAATCAAGATCTACTGCAAAATATGCAATAAAATGTTCAAATACATTCAGAACTTTAAAAGGCACGAAAAAAAGTGTTTTGAAATAGCTAAAATTAAGCTGGAGTCTGTTGAGTATAAATAAAATGACTTTGTTTAATTTATTTCAAAAACCATTTTCAGTATTCAAAGTTTCAAAGCAAAGAAGAAGCACGAAAAGATTTGTGTAAAAAAGGTAGAGTCAACGCAACGCAAAATCATATTTTGGACGGCAAAACATAAACGGGTTTATTAAGATATTAGGAATGGTTGCTCACTTGCGTGACTAACTCCTTCCTGTGCTTAAAAATATTAGTTGAAATGTAATACAGGACGAATGTTTATATACAAGTCATATGTGAAACAAAATAAAATATTTTGCTACTAAAAACCCAATAATTTTAATTCCGTTTTTATTAACTACATTGAAGAAAGAGATACTTACTAGAAAGTTTAAATGTTAAACAAACTAAAATACAATGGAGATTAATGGAAAAATAGAACCGTCGCAAAAACTAAACACGAAAGGATGTTGTTTTCTTTGTTTGCAATCTGAAAACATTGTTAAAACTGAAGAAGGCGAAGGCAGTCAAGTATTACAATCGATTTCAATTCGGCAACTTCTTCGTCATCTTCAACTACAAACAGATCAATCTTTAAATGGAAAATCAGTATTCAGGGAAGATTTTAAAAAAGAAGACATTCAAGTGGACCTGTGTGAAAACTGTGTGCATTCGGTCACTAGATTTTCAGTTTTATTTCAAGAGTTGGCAAAGATTCAGCTGGAGATGAACTACTTTTTGGAAGGGATTCACAAGTCCATTTCGCAATCTGCAAAAAATTCCGAAGTGGTGCAGAATTATTCAAAGAGGATGACAAGTGACCTCGAGGCTTTGTCCCAGCTCGCTTTTGTGGACAATTTGAGGAAACAGGTTGCAAAAGAAAGTAAGTTCTCATTAAAATGTTGCTAAATGAAGACTAAATTAATATTTTTGTTTTTCACTTCAGTTTTTAGCAAAATTGGTGTATTTAACTCTTTTGTATATTTTTAAAGGTTTAAGGAAGGCGAATATTCCCCGTCTGCAATTAATCTTGACCCACAAAAATGCCAACCGGTTTCAATGTGACCTTTGTGATAAAAAGTATACGAGCATGTCCATGTTGAAAAGTCATCAGGCGGCTATCCACCAGTCAAGAAAATTCTACTGCAAAATATGCAATAAAATGTGCAAGTACATGCATCAATTAAAAAATCACGAGAGAAAGTGTATTGAAAAAAGTAAAATTAAGTCGGAGTCTGTTGAGTGTGAATAAAATGATATTTGTTAAATTTAGAACAATATTTTTAAAGCATATTTAAAGTCACTAATGGACAAGCGGTTTTACTCAATTTTATTCAATAAATAAAATCAAAACATATTCTTAATTAACCATCATTATAATGTTTTTTCTTCGGCGATGATAATTATGAGGTAATTCTTAAAGTCATTCGCATTCAGCTCCTTTCTCCACCAAGAAAATGGGTTGATTTTCACCGTTTCATTTTTCATTGAATAAATCGTTCATAATTGTTCAGTCTTTCCAAATGCGTTATCATTGCAAAACCGGCAGAATAATTAATCAAGCCAAAAATCCGAACAAAAGTGGTTAAATGCGTTTTGAGCACAGAATCCGTTACAAAGAGAACTGAAAGAGGCACGCAATTGAGCAAATATTGCAGACGATTCGTTTATAAAGTCAGCTGTGATCTGTATTTTTATTTATTTGGTCTATATCCTTGCTATTGTAAACTCGGCCAAGATAAATATTTTTTACATTGTGCTACATTTTTCGATTTTTAGAACTAATCTAGACATTACGATTACACCACTTTTTCTAAAATTGTCTTCATATTAGTATCAAGTTTTTTCTTTAAAAGCAATAGGATGACGCCAAAAACGGATATTTCTTGGAAAAAAGCAAAATCAGTGCATAAAAAACTAAACACAAAAGAATTTTGCTTTCTTTGTTTAAAAGCTACTAAAATTAAAATTGAAGACCAGAATAGTATTAGCGCTGATCACTCTGAAACGCAAATAAACCAACCAGTTTCATTGCTTTGTGTCCGTCGTCATTT
>JAHZNK010001499.1:0-12649 GCA_027744615.1 Lepidocyrtus cf. nigrosetosus NNG-2020 | reverse complement strand
ATACCTAATGAAAATAGGGATTTGGGGATAGTTTTAACTGTGTATTTAGTATTTAAAAAATGCAAAAGGTGTAATACTTCTCGTTAAGTATATTCCTCTGTAAATAATTTAAGTAAGATAAATGGATAATGCCGAGTCACGATTTTCGTTACTGTTTCTAGATACATTTTTAAGAGTTTGTAAATTATTGCTTTCTGGCGTAGTACATAGATAGTTCAAAAATAAATTAAAATGAATAAATTTATTGGGCAGCTTATGAATGTCATGGTATCTTATGCAAAAAAACTGCAATGAAATCACTGCCAACATTTTGAGGTGGTCATAAATGTGTCAATAAAAGTAAAGTGGTCCGTAAAGTGTGCGAGTTTCATAACTTGCACCACCAATTAGTTAAAATAGCAAGAATTCCTTTAAATTGACCTTGAAGTATTAACGGAACGTGTTCAATCAATTAGTCTCAAAATAACCCAAAAGTTAGTGAACTTTTAGTCAAGGGCAGATAACATGCAGTTGTTAAATCAGCTACAAATTAATCATAAAGTATGGTAGATACGTTAAAAAATTTTATTCTTAATATTGCCTTACTTCCATTTAATTTCATTCCATGGACCTTTGTATCTTTCTTAGCAAAAGCATAAAAATGCAATGTTTTTGCACAAAGCTGTACATAAAAACAAATGAATCCCTTGTTTAAATGTAGACTAGTGGAAGCAACTGCAATATTTGATTATCCTTACAGTTCATTGACGTTTATGCTGTTCACCATTTTTGCCAGTTAAAATAGCTGTCGTAGATCTATAGATCATTGCAACATCTGCAAACTTTATGCGGTTCAGTTTCAAGCAAAATAAGACCAAAAAGTTTTCACGAAAAAATAAATAGTTCAATCTATAAGATATCTATCAAGAATGACATGTATTATCCGATAATAATCACCACTGATGAATCCAAACGGTTTTTAATTTTCTTATAAAATTAATCCAATGCATTATTGGAACTCTCTTAATTTTTCTTTTACTGACAATAAGAGGACTGGCTTGCTCTTTTGCTTTAAGCAGGTATAACTTCCCCCTGAAAGGATGTTTCTCCACTGAAGAAGGTCACTTGCAAGAATTCCACATTTGTTGAAATGAAGAACCCTTCAAAAGCAAAATATAACCTTGTCACAAGGAAGTAAATTATAGTGCTTCCCGAGTTTGAAGAGGTTAATTATATCCTGGAGATCAGAACTGCCTTCAAGACCCAGATTTAATGATAAAGCCTGCAGAACGAAATCACTAAAAAATCCACGGTTAGTCTGCACTAGTCAATGATAAGGACTTTGTTCGGCATGTGAGCATTAAAATGTCATTGGGGATAAGACATTATTGAAATGAAATGAGTAATCTCATATTGCGACACCCACCCCTGCCCACTTGCGCTTTCATTTTTTACGAGAGTACTTTCCCGGACAATGCTTTGTTGGTGTTCTTTGTTAGAGGAAAAATTCTCCATCTGAATTAACATTACTGGCTGATTTAATTTCAAAAGTTGACAAGACTTTTGAAATGAAAAAGGAAAAGAATTTTATGCTACGATAATTTTGGAATGGGATACTTAAACCTTAGTGTTGATCATTTAATAAAAAACGAAAGTAGTAAACAACGCAATCTACTTACATTAATTAACTTTGTAGCGAGCATCATCCGTGTCCAGGTTCAATATCTTCTCTAAACCAGGTAAGATCGGGTTACGGACCGAAAGTCGGTTGACATTTTTCAAGGGGACTATATTTGGAGGGGCGGATGTTCGGCGGACAAAATGTCGGAGAGGACCAAAAGTCGGTGATATTTTTAAAATATCGGTGAAATATAAATGTCGGTGATCGAAAAATAGACTTTTAGAATCATGAAAACAAAGTCACATTTTTGTTTAGCGAAAAGTCACAAATGCCTTAACGGATTTTAACCTCGTAGTTTTCTGTATAGTTTTGAGCAATTATGCTTTAACGGATTGGCCGTTAAAAATGAAAGTTTGCACAGTGGTATAAATTTTCATTAAGCCTTTTGCATTAAAACATTTTTAACTTACAGGTCGTTGAAGCAGTTGCAGTAAAATTTACTCCAGAGTAACGGCTATGCTTTGTAGCTCAAACCACATAGGTTTTATTTTTTGACTAAACGGTTAAAACGGTTGAAGTGACCGCTATAAAATTTCAAATTGGAACCTATACCAAGTAGCATATCATTCAAACTGTAATAACTAGCAGACAAAGAATGTGCAATTAAAATTGCAAAAGTGCAAACGGTTTTTGCAAAAACTTTACATATTTAGAAAAAATTATGTTAGTTAAACCTTTATAGGTAGAAAATTGTTGAAGCTGTTGGTGTAAAACTTTAGAGAAAGTGCCAAAAAAACATTTAGCATAAATTGCATGGTATTTAAGGATTGTTGACCAAACGGTTACAGCGGTGGAAATGACCGTTATAAAATTTAAAATTGCAACCTACATATATGGCAAGTAACATATCTTTCGAACGGTAATAACTCACAGACGAAGAATATGCAAATAAATCTTTTGAGGCATCGTCCATTAAAGACTACATCGACAGGATTGCGTTATATCTTAATTACAAACGTTGCGTCCTACTGTATGTAATACAGTTGAACAAGATGCAGACGCAATAGAAGAACAAAGTCAAAATAATTCCCCAAAAGAGAAAGATTAAACGATGCATCGAATTTGATTGTCAGTACAGTACTGCAACAGTTAAATCAACAAGAAAAAGAAAGAAGCAGTTTAACTTCGATTCAGTTCGTAGAAGCAAACGTATTAATAAGTAATTTTGAATGTTTTTGTATTTTTGATTGACACTGAAATTAAATTGTTGTTTAATAACTCACATTTTCATTTCTAGTCGCCGACATTTATATTTCACCGACTTTTTAAAAATATCACCGACTTTTGGTCCTCTCCGACATTTTGTCCGCCGAACGTCCGCCCCTCCAAATATAGTCCCCTTGAAAAATGTCAACCGACTTTCGGTCATGTAGCCGGTAAGATCATCAGATTGCTGCTGTTGGATTCCAAGAATTCATTTTACTTCTATAAAATTAGATTTATCTGCGAATCTTAAAAAAATGTAGATGAACACCATAACGTTATTCCCCATGTCTGATTCGTTTTAGACTGGAATGCAATTACTAAGTGGAAAATTATTTAATTTCAGTTTCATATTACCCCCGCACATTAGTAAAAGTAAAACCCGGTTGACCAAGTTGAATTTGCTCTGCTGATTCTCTTCTGATTATATTTTGAAGCCAGGCATTTCCTTCTTATTAAAATAACTCCCCGCAAAATTGTTTCTTCCTATATAATCTTATGATCAAAAATTTACCTAAAAGAAATGGCACAGGAAAGATTGACTGGTCATTATTTTATAGGCCTTTCGAGTCTTCTGCGAATTCACTTACGATGTCTTCATGCTTTATTGGCTGTGGTCAACGGTGAAGCCGCAGTCAAGTTTTTCATTAGAAACTGCACAGGAAGAATTGCCTAGGATTCAGTACATTTTATAATCCAGCGGTTTGGCCGTTACTAATGAAAGTTTGCGCAGTGGTGTAAATTTTTACTGATCCTTAGGCATTAAATAATTATTAAACTTAAAGTCCGTTGAAGCAGTTGCAGTAAAACTTACTCCTGGGTGACAGCTTTAGTTTATGGCAAAAAGTAGTTTTAAGCTTCTTTGACCCAACGGTTACCACGGTGGAACGGTGGAAGTGACCGTTATAAAGTTTATAATTACAACCTATGGCATGTAGCATATCATTCGTCGGTAATACTTACTTTAGCATACAAAGAATATGCAAATATTTTTGCATTTAGTTGCTGTAAAAATTAGCGAATTTACAAAACATAGTATTGAGGTCAAAATCCTGAAACAAAACTTTAGCACAATTGCAAATTTTCTACGTTTTATTGTGACGGTTAACTCCAGTTAACCTGGACGCTTAGCGATGTAAAAAAGTTGTTTTTATTTACCCACTTTCTGCTTAAATTACATTGTGAAATAATTAAAATCATCATTATTCTCGTGTTTTCATCAGCATTTCTAAATAACAATGAACAGTATTGTAATTTATAAATATGGCATCAATCTTTTATCTCCAAAACGGTAATTTTTACTTGCAAGTTTGCATTCCATTATTTAATTTTTTCAAGTGCAAAAAGGATTTTTCAAAATATTCAACAAATGACAGTTTGCAATCTACAATTTTGTAAAGGGTTTCAGATTTGCTACAATTTTATATTTTGTCAATTTTATTTTACCTTTGACATTTTAACCAGGAATCCTTACGCATTTGGAGCACAAAGTTTTGAGATTAATTCCATGGACTGCTTATACCCTTCAAAGTCTTTCCGTCTCAATTCACCCCATGAATCCGAAACAAATTCTTGAATAGAAGATCGTAACAAGTTCTGCGCAAACTGAAGATAACGCAAACGTAAACTTAAATAAAACTCTGAATGATTTGTAAAATCAACAAAGCACTTCTAGAAAAGACATTTTGAAGATTCTGAGATGAATTCCCAATGAAAAGCTAAACGCCGCTGTCAAGAAATCTTGGAAACTTAATCCAAATTAATAAGCAAAGATGAAGAAAGGCTGCCTTTACAAATAGAAGAATTGTTGAGCACAGAAACCAACACTGAATCCCTACAAGTAATGCCAATTGTACTTGAATTGGCAAGGTCAGCAGAGTTGGGGAAAAATTGACAAAGTCGAATCAGAGAACGGCAATGATAATTTAGGTACACTTTTTAGCTACATTTTGTAATTAAGGCTTAACTACTTTTAGAAAGTACTTACTGCTTTTAGAATTAAAAAAGAGTTCTTTGAGAATGTAAATGATGTGAAGGAAAAGTAAGTTAAAATCTGTACAGAAGATAACGGGTGGTAAATATTGGACATAAGTATGTTAAACTTCGGCGCAGGTAGCATGGAATTAGTAATTTTGTTTCTAAATAAGTTAATGATTGTAAAAACTCAGTTCGGGCGATACGCTTTTTGGTAAATAAAAATATTTGCGGTAATAAAGTTTATTTTTACATAATTTGCTTGTCCCTTGCTCAATTGCATTCTTTTAGAAAAACAATTGCCTACTTCATTGTCTTTTTAAGACAATCGCTTTCCAAAGAAAAAATTATGTAAATTAAAAGCGGCAAAGGTTACGTGTAAAAGAAGGAAGAATTTTGTAACCTACAATTCTCTATTACATTTATTACCATTTATTTTTATTACCCTGCAAATCAAATGAGTTTTTATTTTGCTTTGTCATCGCTCCTTTTTTACTTTTTTACAATAGATTCGTTATTTACTTGAATCGGAGTCAGCCGTTTAAGTACAATTTCCTATTTAACATATTCAAAAGTAATTGCTGTAACGAAAAATATAATGCAGAAGATTTTACGTATAAATTATTATTATTATAAGTAGAGGACATGACCTTGACCAACAACTAAACTAGACCAATTGACTGCAGTTGGTCAGTAGGGCAAACTTTTGAATGATTTTGAGGTGCAAGTGCAACATCTTATGCAGATTTTATGTGCATCTTAAGCACGAAAAATATCAATTTCACGATAAAAACCTTCCAGTAATGACCATGTGTTTATGTAATACAAAGAGTTTGATAAAAATTAAAAGCTTTAGAGGAATACTTGAGTAATTCTACGATTACGTTTTGTACGTACATTTTTTTTGCTTTAATCCTGTAATAATTAGTTGGAGCTCGTAAATGATTAAAAAAGAATGATGAAGAGTCACGTAGCAAAAGCAAATTGGTTTAAAGCATGATTTTATGGATTTTGTATTACGTCTCATTTAATGCTGATAAGAACAAATAAAACAGAATTTGTGAGAAATATTTACGGCCTGAGATTTGCGTTTTAGGTATATTTTGCAAGCATCACATTTCTTGCTAACTCCTTTCCAAACAATTTAGACGGCAGCAATAATTCAAACAGAAAATCCAACGGAAATTATTTTCCAATTTTTAATGCTATTTTTTACTTCATATCCGTTTTTAAGTTGTAAATAGCTCAAATACATCAAACAAACTCATCAATGAAAATAATATGAAATGGTTAACATACAGGAAAGAGCATTGACATGGGTTGTTTGACATCAGACGAATAATGAAATGCTTCATCTCACGGAATTGTTGATATCAAAATCGTTGGAGAAGGTAGAGAAAAACTGTCGTCTCGTCCAGTTTTGTTAAAACTTTTAAAATTAAAAATGGAACGAGAACTTTAAAACTTTTAAAACTTGTAAAGACAGGGAGAACTGAATTAATTTTGAAAACTGGTGGAAAATGCTTTCGTGAAATGTTTGACGGCCCATTTGCTAATATCCACAAGTGGAAAAATAAAACTGTTATGTTCAAGCAAATATTAATGAATTATTGTGAGGCATAAGCGAATTTATTAAAGCATCACTTTACCCCATCTAAAATAATATTTCATGTTCTTGCCATCAGCAAAGCTTTGCTTATGTTTTACTTTCATACATTTCCAGTCTGTTGTCATAATCTTTATTTAAACAACCACAAGCGTACCTAAAAACCTAAATGACTTCATCTTACGTAGGTTTTTGAATGCACGGTTCTCTTCTCGCATTTGAGATAAGGTTTTATTGGTTGGAATAAAATCCACGTGAGTTGTTTAGCTCTCCATCATCACATTTTATTGCGTAACATTTCGAATGGTACAGGTGTACACAGGTGAGAATCATTTAGCTTGCAACACCTTCCCTTTTATTTTAGCTTTGGCCAATCCAACGTAATCCGCTACATAGTCCCCTCCTGTTTTTCCCATTGGTTTGGAGTAAATAGTTAGGATAAATTTTGTGACGATTAATGAGACTGATCAATTTAATCGTTTACATAAGTTCATTTGTCATCAAAAGCCAATATAAAACTTTAATGACTTTAGCAATAATTCATTTAAAACAATAGTCCCAAATTCAAAAAGTCTTGGATTTTTCATTTAAATTTCATTTAATGACATGTCTGTCATTTAATACTGGCTTCTCCTCCATGCTAATTTGTTGATTACGTGAACAGCTAAAAATTAACTTAGAAGTTAGGTAAATGCAGAAAGAACTTGTCACTTTAAAGGAAATAAGTCAAAATAGCGTAGTTTCTTTCCGCATCATCATTTATTTATTACTGTACAAAATGAGCAGTTTTTAAAGTTATTTTGTTGGAATCATCAGTGTTAGTTTATATTTCTTGTAACTCCCTTAAAAACTGTTTTAGTTATAACATAGTTAATTAAAACTAATTAATTACTCATCGTGTAAAAAATTATTTGCTAAAATCATGTTTAAAACCCAACATTTAGAAGAAAAGATGAATGAAGCCGTAATAAAATAATTGCGAAACCACACAAAAAAGGTACGCGCTTTAAACGTCATGTTTATCTAAACAAAACGCTAATTTTTTCAAGGTTAAATCATTCTGATTGCTGGTATGCGTTATTGATTCAGCAGCTGTCAAAAAAAGACAACTGAAAAATGCAAGCAAGATGAACAGATAACAAAAAGGTCAAAATGCTGATGAAAATGATGCCAGGAATGCCAACCAAAGTCTAGAGAAGGCTCGGAAAAGTTGTCAAAAACTCCAAACAGGTTTTCCTGGGAACTACAACAGTTGGAGCAAATGACAGGCTTCAATATTTTGCAAATACAAGAAGTTCCCAACGCGATAAAGTTCAAATTTTAGGAAGCAGGTCAAGGTTGTTTGGTTTACAATGAAAATTCAACAGTTAGAGATGACTGAAAAGCAATTGGCTGAGCATAAATAAGTTGCACTAAATCGCTTAAATCCTGTCATCATTTGTATTGCTACGTTTATGTTATAAAAATCATGCAAATTATCTCAATTAGTTCTATTTTTTATTTATTGGTGGAGCTATTATCTGAAAACGAAACACGTATTCAAACTTAATTAAAACCTAAGACGTCGTCAAATAATCTTATAAAATAAAATTGGAACGAATCTATACCTTTCGTAAGACAATTTATTTAAGAATCAGAAAGGAGCACAAAACTTTGTCAGGCATGTAGGACAGAAAACTAATTCAAATGACATAATTTGGGATAAACTGCTAACAGTTAAGCAATGACCATTACAAGAATATTGTGCTAACACGTTTTACACTTGAAAAACAAGCAAGATGTGGTTTTAATTTTTAACTAATTTTAATCAAAATCATAACTAACTTTACCATCAACCAAGATTGTCAACAAAACAAGTCACAACAATGCGCGGTCTTATTCTCACGATAGTAATTAAAAGCTCTTCAGCTCTTGAAAACAATCAAAACCGAGTTCTCAATTAAAAAAATTATCCATCTTCTACTCACAAGTTTTTGAATTAAAATCCAAACTTTAGTCTAATTAAAATCATCAACTTAGATTCATTACAGCAAACACGTTCTAAAGCATTTTCAATTATACCTGCACAAATCATTATTATGTTCTGCGAAACTAATTGGCTTGATCACACTATTTAATATTAGACTTTGGCCGGCACACCCTGTGAAAAGCTTGCCAGTAAAAATACATTTTTCGTCTGCTAATTACAATTTGTCCAGTTTAACAGTCACTTCTTCCAAGGGCAGCAAATACCGGTAGAATTTGCAGCACAATTAATTATTATCGTAACTTCCTTTGGACAGGGAATTTTGACCCTGCCATCCACTTTGATCCTGAATAACCTACTTCATTGCCAAGTTAGACGTTAGCACCGTTAGAGATCACATGGCACTGCAATAAAAACAAATAGAATCAACTGAAGTAGTTATTTAAATCTTACACGATTTTCAATTATTCAAACTTCAGCCTTCAGCACTAGCCTGTGATGATTTTTTACTATAAATATTACATAAAAATTCAAATCTTCTTTGATTATATCACTTTTTAATAAAAAATATTAATCTTACATAAAAATCATCCAATTTTCTTCAAGTTGTTATGAAACTGTAGATAACAGCCTTTTTCATTACAAACTAGTATTTATTTTGGCACCAAGAATGAACCTTAAAACTGAAAAGTCAATTAAAAAGAAAAAATGAAAATACAACACTGATTTAATCTTTTGATAACGGTTTTGAATTTTATCTCTAATTACCGTCCCTATCTTTTTTGAATCATGGAATTAATCGATGTAATAAGAACTTGCCTAAATTGTTAAAGGTTATTCGTCCGCATCCACATGGTTAACCTGCAAGCCAACATATTTTATTTTAATTAGATTATTAATGTTTGGGTTAACATTTACTGTAATTGGAAGCTGTTGGAAGGGATTACCAAACTTTAGATTATTAAAGGACAATTAAAGACTTTAACCTTGTTAAACTGCAGAAATCGGCACTAACTCTTACTGTACCTAGGTAATTAATTAGTTGACAAAAATATCTTTGCACAACTCTTACATTAAAACATGTTTGAGCTCCTACATGAGTAAGGTCAAATACAAATTAGTTCTTTAGATAGGCTTATGAGCATACAATAGCTTAAGAGAAGAGTTGGCTTTCTTGAAATGGCATTCCACAAAGAGCTCTGGCTTTGAGTTTCTAGATTACCTATGCACCAGTTTGCATCTGGCAATGTGTTTTCTGCAACTTGTTGCTACTATAATGCAAAATATACTCTTTTTTCCTGTTTTGTGCAACTTTGATGCCAATGAATATTATGGGAAAATGAAATAAAGAATTGAAACGAGCGTAGTTGTTTTCTTTTTGAAAAAATAGTTGTCAAGTGTTGTGTGTGTATTGCATTGGTAGGTTGATAAGTGTGATGATGTAAATGAGTTCAAGGGTTTACTTTGTCAGCTCAGCTTGGTAAAGAGTACAAAATGGTTTCAAATGGAGCTACTTAACAACTTTCTGGCATTATAGGACAGCCATACAAAAAAATAATTATGAATTTTTACAGTAAATATACCTAATTGCCTTTCCTGCTAATTTAGTTGCTTGCAATGTATTTCATTTTCAACGAATTTCATTGCTGTCGTTTAATTTTTATGAATTATTTTATGAAAGGGACATGAAAAGTTTTCAAGATGGTAACATACACGAGGAAATTTTTGAATTAAATGCTGGTCAAAGCATTAGTCATTGTAGAATATACATTGTGTTTTTACTAAACCCGAGAATAATTGTATCATTTGTATCTAGACAAATTATTTAAGCTTATAATAATTAAATCAGTAGAGAAAGATTATATTTATTATTATGATTTATGAGTTAATGATTTGGGGATAGTTGAGAACTGTGGAGTTAAGTTAATAGAAAGGCTTTATTACTCGACGCTGATCAATCATTAAGTATCCGATTACAAGCTTAGCCAAATCAAGAATGATCATAATTAGGTTTACATCAGATTATTAATTAGATCACGCGTACATATTTATCATTGATTAAGAATGAATCACAAATATTTTTCATTACGATGATGTTTGGAATGACGGACTACGGATGTGGATCTGCAGTGAATGCAGATACCTACATACTAACATACTTGACTATAGGTTTAATTCCGAAATATTCGGAATTTCGTTTTTCATATTGTTTTGTTACAGGAAAACAGCGGTGGTTGATTGTTACCACAAACAACACACCAGCAAATGCAAAATACTTGAAATAGAACGTGACAAACAAAACAGACAAAAATGGTTTCAAATTTACTAATTTAGTTTAACATTAACACACACTTTAAGAAGCTAATTTAAAGGTGTAAAAGTATCATTTTCACAAATATCGAGTTAAAATTAACTTACCGTATTTACTGAAATAGTACACCCGCGTTCTATTTCATTTATGGTTTGGCGGACCCCGCGTTCTATTCAGGGTCCGCGTTTTATTAGAGGCCCGCGTAATAGCGAAATTATGCAAAAATCACACCCAAAAACCATCTAAATTAAAGCATTTTGATGAAACATTTACGCCATTTTATCGAAATAAATCCGATTTATTAAGTAAATATTAATTAGGAGTGGTTTTAAATAAAAAAGGTGATTTTCAACAACGGTTTTGCAAGTTTTTAATTCAATATTTGGGTTACACTCCTTTATTTTTAGCTTTACCCAACTGATCCTTTAAAAATATCCCAGCAGAACTAACTTTCATCTCGATCTTGATTGTCCAGTCTTTATTGTCAATTTCTTCCAATGTAACATATCTGCAGATAAAGGTTAAATAATCTTTTACTATCCTAACAAAGAATGTATTTTAAGTTGCTGTTTCCAGAAAGAAATTGTATTTCAGTCCAGATACAATTTAAAGTCTATTTTAAGTAATTATATTTTGCAATGGAAAACCTCACCAGTATTTTTTCTTCATGAGAAACATCCTTTATGTATTTGTTCAATTTCAACGTGACTTGTCTTTTACGCACTGATTCAATCATATCCAAATAGATTTCTATGAATTAACTTCTTCACGCTCTTAAGGCTGCAATTTATTTAAAGTCTCTACTGTCAAAGCACTTCTACCCCGCCTTCCATGATTTTCTCCATGATTTATCCTTTGAGAGGAAATGGCACTAGAACAAAAACAGTAAAAATATTCAACACTATAGTTAGAAAACACGTTTAATACTAATAAAACTTCAGCACAAACTTGTGATTATTTTTTATTATCAGTCTTACATAAAATTATCAAATTTGCTATGAAACTATAAAAGAGAATCTCATTTTAAACCAGAATTAGGATAGCCAAGCAGGAATGAACCTTGAAACGAAGTAAAAATGAAGGAAAATTGAAAATTAAAGATAAAAGTTGTTTCACTATTTTGATAACGTCGTTGAGTTTTATTTCTAATACCTTCCGCTTCTTCTATAGGAATTCATCGCTGTGATTACAACTTGGTTAAAAGTTTTAAATGTATCCAGGATCCGTAATGCTTATCCTATAATACAAATCAATAGATTTTAATTTGACTGGGTGATTAATGAGTGGATTGAACTGTAATTGGAAACTGTTGGAAGGGATTGCCAAACTTTAGTTAATTAATGGACGTTAAGGGACCTTAATTTAGATAATATGCAGAAACATTCATTAATTCTCACTGTAATTAATTTTTTACCAAAAGTATCTTTGCACAACTCGGAGTTTATTGCATGTTTGGGCTCGTACATAAGTAAGCTCAACTACAAATGAGCATACAATAACCTAAGAAAAGAGTTGAATTTCTTTAAATCCTATGTATGGCATTGAATAACGAGCTCTGGCTTTGAGTTTCTAGGGTGGTACCTGTGCATAGCTTTTGTCTGGCAATATGTGTTCTCTGCAAACTTGTTGCCTTTGCAATGTAGAAACGAGAGCAGTCTCCCAAGCATAGTTTATTTTCATTTCTTCCTCCAACTCCGCTATGACAATGAATTCGTCTTTATCTCTTACATAATTTGTTCCCTTTTGTAGATTCCGTTTAGCCACAGCAGCCGACATGCACTTTCTTTCCATGTCGCCAAATATTTCCAAAGTGACAATGAAAGGAGTTGGAGCCCCTTTCCTTCATTGAGAAACAGGCATGGTCTGCTAAATGAATACTTGTTTTTGTTCAGAATGCGTCGTGTTACGATTAGTATTGGAGGTAGGGAT
>JAHZNK010001498.1:0-10086 GCA_027744615.1 Lepidocyrtus cf. nigrosetosus NNG-2020 | reverse complement strand
CCACCTATGCACCACCATTGGGAATTTGCACCACCTATGCACCACCTGCACAAATTGCACCACCTACGCATATTGCACCACCTACACAAATTGCACCACCTACTCGTATTGCACCACCTAGGCCAATTGCAACACCTACGCATATTGCACCACCTGTGCACCACCTACCCTTTTTGTACCACCTACAGATATTGCACCACCTACAGATACTTCACCACCTGCACATATTACACCACTTAGACGTATTGCACCACCTATACGAGTAGCATCGCCTATGTACCACCAACACAAAATTTCATCAACCATGCACCACCTTGGCATATTGCACCACCGGTACAAATTTTTCCACCTAGCACTACTTTAAAGATTTGCACCAGTAGCCCTTGTTATTCGGGTGTTGTAGAAAAGTCCCATGTTTGACAAAAGTGCAATTTTTTACCAGTTTTCTTCGATTTTGATGTGTGTGGGAGGGCACAGACTCTTTAAAGCAATATATTCATTGCAGCAATTTCACCAACTTTATCTGTTAAAAATATTGAAAATTTTCTTAACTATTCCAAAAATTAAAACTTAGTCCATTAGTCCTTAGTGTTAGACCATGCAGTTCTGCCTTTGTGTTCGTTCAACATAAAAACAGTCAAATTCCATTCAAATACGTTACCATTCAATTTTTGATCAAGTCCTTATTACTACCTGGATATGCATGTTATGAAAACGACCTACTGGTTTGTCTGTCCGTCTGTCCATCTAAACGTTAACCCAAAAATACCTTAACAAATTTTGACCAAAAGTGGGAGTCAAGTAGAATGAATTCTGGGACATGACCGTATTGTACATTTCAGCTTTTAGGGTTTAACGGTTTGGCCGTTACGAACGAAAGTTTGCAGTATTTAGTAATTTCACAATGAGTTCTAGGCACTAATCGTTGGCTCAGAAAACAGGGACAACTCAAATTTTAAAAGTCAGGCAAAGTGGGCAACTCAATCTTGAACATTCAGGAAAACGGAACAAGTCTCTGAGTTGTCCCTTTTTCTGGTCGTACTTTGCCAGTGACTTGTCCACTTTTCCTGACTTTTAAAATTTGAGTTGTCCCTGCCATAAGTTTTGTCAAACATGGGACTTTTCTACAATACCCGAATAAAAAGGGCTACTTGTGCAAATCTTTAAAATAGTGCTAGGTGGAAAAAATTGTGCCGGTGGTGCAATATACCAAGGTGGTGCATGGTTGATGAAATTTTGTGTTGGTGGTGCACAGGCGGTGCTACTCGTATAGGTGGTGCAATACGTCTAAGTGGTGTAATATGTGCATTGGTGAAGTATCTGTAGGTAGTGCAATATGTGCAGGTAGTAAAAATCGTGCAGGTGGTACGTTGGTGGTGCAATATACGTAGGTGGTGCAATGTGTGTAGTTGGTACAAAAAGGATAAGTGGTGCAATGTGTGTAGATGGTGCAAAAAGGGTTGGTGGTGCACAGGTGGTGCAATATGCGTAGGTGGTGCAATTGGCCTAGGTGGTGCAATACGAGTAGGTGATGCAATTTGTGTAGGTGGTGCAATATGCGTACGTGGTGCAATATGCGTAGGTGGTGCAATTTGTGCAGGTGGTGCATAGGTGGTGCAAATTCCCAATGGTGGTGCATAGGTGGTGAATTTTCCATAGGTGGTGAATAGGTGGTGCAAATGACAGGTGGTGCAGTTTAGTAGTTCTCTATATTTTATGCTTTTAAACGTTTCCGTTGTTGAGGATTGTGAACAAATAATGCCAGATAATGCTATATTTTTGCATGAAATTTATTATAATCGGCTCATAAATTATTTAATTGTTGACCTTGATACAAATATTATATTAATCCTTCAGCTTCCTTTCAAATTTTACCAACTTCTCAACAATTTCTACTTTTTCCCCATTTTCATTAACGGTCACAGTTTTCTGAAGCACTTTCTCTTCCAACAAGGTTGACCCATCCGCTTCAAACATGGAAGCTTTGCATGGCACCTCGGTAGTTGAACTTATTCTTGGCGTGCTTCCCTCAGTGGTAGTTGATGGTGGGTCCTCAGTTGGAGGAGCCATTGTCGTGTCGATAATCTCCGAAACGGGTGTTTTTGCAAATAACTCATCCATATACGACCGGAAGTAATCTGTCAAGGGGAACATTGAAAAATAATCCTCTTGCAATTTACTGGCATAAACGTCTTTCAAAATCCTCTCAACTTCCGCTTCATATCCACCGGCGGACAATCCTTCAAATGAAGTGGAGCCAAATTGAAAATAAAACCAAGTGTCAACCGATCCCGCAGAAATGTCAATGTAACCATCCGGCGTCAACTCAAAACCGTAAACATTCAACTCCACGTATTTATTATAAGAGGGTCTCACTGTAACATTTCCTGCTCCAGTGATGGGAGTGGAAGATAAGACCGTTCCCTCAACTTCGTATTCTGATATTACATTAAAATCGGAAAGTGGAATACGAACGTAGAAATTTCCAAGAAGTAAATTTGCGGAGATTTCAGGATAAGGGTACGATATCCTTTCAGAGTGACCTGACATGATTTGGTTCCTAAGAAATTATAAAGTTTTAATTAGTAATTGTAATGAAATACTAATTAAATGTTAATTAAATTACCATATTTTGCCTGCAGTGATGTTTACAAGGCCTTGACTGTATTCCAGACTGAGTTCGTCTGGCATTTCTGGAGTGGGGTCCAGCCCGTTCTGGGCAATCCAGGAAGGAAAAGCTTCGGCGGCGTTGTAAAGAAAATTGTAAAGTCCATCTTCCTGACATTTTATTCCTGGAATCTCTGTTCCAAGAACAAATAAAATGAAAATCAGAAAGAAAGAACGCATTTTAATTGTTGTTTAAAGAATGGTCGTACAAGGAATAAGTTTTTCCAAGTTGGGTATTCCACCTATATATTTAACCCCATTACGCTAGGAAATTCCAAACATGACAGCTCAACCACTTATCAATATCGTTTTTAATTGGATTTATGATTAGTTAGAAAAAATTCAAAGATTTGTACATTGAGCAAGCCATTTTGGCAAGGTCCAATCAATCATTTTTATCTTTAAAATAATGTATCCGAAATCATGATTTTTGTTACTTGAACAGGTTTCACCTTGGAACGGGAAAGTTTTGTAGGAAATAATGAAACGAGACAGGTGCGTGATTGCTTGATATGTGTTGATAACAATCCAGTAATGACAAAACAGTCAATCATTCAGTTTCAATGGTATTTTGATTGCGCAAATAAATTTTTCCTGAAGTTACAGCTTATCAATTGCGTTTTAATTGGTCCAGGAATTTTTAAAAATATATATATGCATCTTTAATTTTTTGACAACCAACCATGTTTTCTTTATTATCAGTAGTTTCATCGTTCAGATAGTGAGATGTAATAATAATTCTGACAATTTTGCTCCGTATTATAATTTTTAATTGACAAGTTAACATTTGTCGTATTTTATGCAACAACGGCATTCCCCAGTGACCTTGGAGATAGCAAAGGCTGGCAAAAACTTGAAAAACTCTATTCGCAGGGCTGGCAAAGTTAGAGTCAATCTTCTCGGAGTAGCCATAAAGAAACCCACCCGGGCTTTTGTTAAGAAAAGAAAACAGTTTTCAAGAAAACAAAAGATTCTAAAATATTTTATTCAAACAATATTTACTTGTAATATTTAATTTTAAATAAATGCAACTTTGATAATACAAAGTGTCGTTTATTTTATTTAAATAATTGAGTAATTTTTAGCAATTGTATATGAGAGTACAATAGTTTATCCCTTGTTCACCAAAAGTATTCTTTTGTCTAACTGGAATGATAAAATTGAGAAAAAGATTATACATTTAACTAATATCTACATGAGCTGATAAGCTATTGATAAGCTGGAACTAAAGTCCTATCTGATTAAATGTCGTTATTGCAAATTGCAAAGCAAAAGCAATATTATCGACTTATCATTTTACATCATTATTTTAAGCTTGCTTATCTCAATTTTCTTTTATCCGTTTTTACCTTTTATATTTTATGCTTTTAAACCTCTCCCTCGTTGATAATTGAGAACAAATAATGCCAGATAAAGTTACATCTTTACATGAAATTTTTTATAATCTCGTCATAAATTATTTAATTGTGGAAATTGGTACAACTATTGCATTAATCCTTCAGCTTCCTCTCAAATTTTACCAACTTCTCAACAATTTCTACTTTTTCCCCATTTTCTTTAACGGTTACAATTTTCTGAAGAACTTTCTCCTCCAACAAGGTTGACCCATCTGCCTCAAACACGGAAGATCTATATGGCGCCTCCGAATGTGAACTTAGTCCTGGCGTGCCTCCCTCAGTGGTAAAATCTACTGGAGGCTCTGTTGGTGGGCAGCAAGGACCCTCAGTGCTAGGTACCGGTGAGTCCGTCGGGTGGGTATTAATTGGAGGCTTCTAAAGCAAATTACAACACTCCCAACTACAATGTTGAATCTTATCGCAATATAATCCTAATCAAAGTTGATAAGCTTTATCGTTGAAAAATTAAGGTTACAATTTAGAAAATACACAGATAAAGGTTGGTTCGCTCACATTGATCTTTTACGGGAGCGACTCAATAACTTTCATTTAGCTAATGATATTTCATTAGTCATGTGCGCAATTCAATTTTATAATTTTAGTGCCAGATTGTAATAAAATGTTCAGAAAAAGACTCAAGTAAAGTGTTTATTCTACTTTTTCTATTTTGCAACAGCTTAACTTTCAAACAAGTAAAAATATATCCATCTGTGGTTAGTTTCTTCGATTTTAGTTCACCAGAATGGTTTTTTAAACAAAAATATTTTTAAAAAATGGAAAAAGAAGAAATTGAGCTAATCAGAACCCGACTGAGAGATTTAGTTCTGCACACAACCTGCAACGCTGATTTTTTAACATTTTTCGTACAAAATGACATCCTGTCTTTGGCTGACGTGGAGACTCGTAGGCAGCTACTAACGAAGGAACTGCAAGGGCTGCAAAATTTTACTCTATAATACAAACCAGAATGAATTCATTTCCGGTTTTGCTTCAAACTTTAAAAAGATTCAAGCAGGTCAAAGCTCTACAGATTCTAACCGAAGGAGAAAGTGGCGAGGACAATGAGGATTCCATGATTGAGATTCGAGCACGGATTAATCACTTACTTCGTGATGAATTAATTAAATCCAACATTCAATTCGACGTCACACCTCCTGTCCATCTCTTCATTGGGAGGATTAAAGAACTGGAAGAGCTCCACAGTTCTGTAATAAACAGCAAAGAAGGCAAAATAACGGTGATATCCCAACTGACCACCGTTTCGGGACTTGGAGGAATCGGGAAAACCCAGCTGGCACGAGAGTACATTGCAAAACGAAGCTTTGAATATGACGGGAATATAATCTGGTTGAATGCAGAGAGTTCAACAAGCCTTGTAAACTCCTTTCACAGACTAGCCGTTCAAAAACTAGAATTATCAACAAAGAACGCAAACGGGGACGAGAAATCCCCCCCGGGTATGGCAGAAGACGTTTACAAATATTTTGAAGGGAGCAGAGCCCTCTTTGTTTTTGATAACGCTGATGACGCAGATGAAAAAGGGTTTGATTGGCTGCATAAATTTTTCCCGAATCCAAATAAAAATCCAGATATTTACACAATAATCACCTCGAGGAATAAAGAATGGGGCATTGGGATGAACGTTATCAGTCTTGGAGTTTTCTCTGAAGAAGAAGCCTTATCAATGGTGAAATTGGGGTTGGATATTGATCAGAAACAGAAGGACAATGACAAAGTCATTTTAACATTAGCGGAAACCCTGCAATACTTCCCTTTAGCCCTTTACCAAGCTATTTCTTACATTTACGAGGAAGGACAATCAAGGGATTATTCAATTCAGGATTATATTGCTGAATTCCAAAGTACTAAAAGCGAAATATTGTTAGGTTACCGGGATAAAGACTACCTTGATGACACTTACATGCTGACAACGACAACAACTTGGAAGATAACTATTGATAAAATTGGGAAACACGCGGAGTATGGAAGAACTGCCTTGACACTGCTCCAAGTTTTTGCTTATCTTCACCCAGACTATATAAAACGAGAGTTTTTAACTCCACTCCCGGTTCTGATGGCTTCTACATCCTCAGATGAAGAAAATAAAAGAAGAGTAATTTATTCTGTACGGCTCCTTGTTAAGTATTCGATGGTTGACGGAAATGACAAGCAAAGAGTTTTGAATATTCATCGTCTGGTGCAAACAGTGACACGATCCCAGTTAGCACAAGGTGGGGAGGAAAGCACTCTGGAAATTGTTGTAAGGTTGTTAGATGACGAACTAAAGAAAAGCAGCTTTCAATCGGAAAACGTTGATCACGGGATAACAGCATGGAGGCATATCTGGAAGCATCCAGAGCTTGTCCATCTACACTCTTTGCAAGTTTACAGAATAATAGACAAAATGATAAGAGTAGGGCGTCTCACAGAAGGCTGGGTGATGTGCAATGAGGCTCTTGAAGTGCTCAAAACAGTTTTAGGAGAGGGTGACAGAAATTACGACAATGTAAAATATTTACTTGCAGTTATCGAAGACTTTCAGGGGAACAAAGATCAAGCCATTTTGATAATAGAAGAGCTCATTGAAAAAGAATATCTACGTCTTTCTGAACCACATCTTAAAAACGAAATCTACTATATTTTAAGTTTACAAGATTTGTTAGCAGAATTGTTAGAGGATCGGGATCCCAATGCCTTGGAAATGAAAAAAGAAATTGTTAAAAAGTTTATAGAAGTGTACGGAGAGACTCACCATTTTACTTTATATTCTCAGGAATCAATTCCGCTTTACTTTTTTGAAAAACGACAGTTTACACAATGCATTGCCGTGTGTGAGGACATTATTGCCAAGTACGCTATTAAATTTGGTGAAAATTACTCAACAACAAAGGAAGTTTTAAGGGTAAAAGCCATAATTGGTCATACATTTGGATTTCAAGGAGTTTGGGAGAAAGCAGTTGAAATATATCAAGAGGTTTTTAATGTAATTACTCAAGCGCCAGATGAATACGATGCGGATTTTTATGCAACCGCGGCTAATAGGTTAGGCTATTCATTAAACAATCTATCAAGACATGAGGAAGCTTTAAAAATACTTCAGGTCTCTGAAAAATTGGCGTTAAGCACTCTCGGACAAAAGAATGTGACAGACTTCAAATTTTAGAAAACATGGGAATCGCCCTTGTTGGATTAAATAAATTTCACGAAGCTCTTGCCACACACAGAAGCGTGTACCAGGGCTATCTTAATCTCTTTGGGGGAGATAGTGAGGAAACACTTCACGCAAAAACTCAAATTGCCGTAGATTTGTCTCACTTGGGAGAATTTAAAGAATCGTTTTCCATGTTTGAAGAGCTTCATGAGAGAGCTAAACCGCTTGGAAAGGTGGCAATTACAGATCTGCAATTTTCTTTTGCACTTGCGATTGAACGTTCCGGGAAAAACTTAGGGAAAGCTCTGGAGTTGCTTACAAGTACGAAACAAATCCTGAGAACAATGTTTACAGATGATGGTCCAATAATTAAAAAAACAAATGAGACTATTCGCCGTTTAAAAACACAACTTTTGACATTTTTAAAAACAAAATTCGGCACCGGTATCCTTTTCACTCAAAAAGGAGATTATAAAGCTGCATTGAATAATTTAAAAGAAGTTTACGAAGAGTTAAATCCCGTTTATTTAGATGATTTGCAATTGTTTGTCGATGTCAGCATTAAATTGGGAAATTTGCTTATCAACCTTAAAAAGTACAACGAGGCTGTAATTATTTTGAAAACCAGTTACGAAAAAATTAACACAGTTGATGAGGAGCATTTTCAGAAATTGGTTCAACTTTTAAATGAAATTGCTTTTGCTTACGATTCAATGGGCAATTTTAAAATGGCCTTGGAAAATCACAAACTAGCTGCAAACTTTGTCAATAAAATGAACGGAGAAACTTCAGAAAAAACATTTCTTGCTAAAACTTGTATCGCTGCCGACCTTTCAAATTTAGGATTCCATGACAAGGCAATTCCAATGTTTTCCGATATTTTGAAAGAGCTAAAATCCGCTGGAATCCCAGAGACTAGTTCTTTAGCAGTTTATGTAAAAATGAACTTGGCGGCAGCGATTGAAAGATCTGCAGAATGCGTGCAAATTGCGATTGATCTACTTCAAAGTCTACAAGATTCATTGGAAGCTTCATTTGAAAAAGATGGTCAACTTTATAAAGAACTTTCAGAACAAATTGAAGGGATACAAAATAAAATAAAATTCCAACACGAGTATTTCCTGATGGACTCAGCAAATAAATTGTCAAAGCAAGGAAATTACAAAAAGGCTCTGGAGATTTACAAAAGCGTTTTTAATAAGATTTCTCCGATATGCTCAGAAGATTTGTTTTTATTTTCTCTTGCATGCATTGACATCGGTTTAATGTTTAATCATATTGGGGAATTCGACAAAGCTTTGGGCATCTTGGAGGAAAACATTGAAAAAATGGAGCATACATTACCCGATGAATTTAAATTTTTGCAGTACTTTGCTCTGGAATACATGGCGGATTCTTATCGAGGAAAGGGTGCGCTTGATAAGGCACTGGAGATACATGAAGAAGCTTATCAAGGAATTGCAACTGTTTTTGGCGAAGATCACAAATATTCTTTAATACTTAAAAGTGGTATTGCAACTGATTTATCCTATTTGAAGAAGCATGAAGAGTCAGTTACAATGTTTGAAGAAATTCTTGAAATATTGAGAAACTTTGGAGATGAGGACCACGACGTTATTCGAGTAAGGCACGAGCACGCTTTGGCAATCTGGAGATCTAGAAAGGATAAAGAGAAAGCGGCGGAGATTCTTATGTGCTTAAAGATGGTTGTTACACGAGAGTTTGGTGCAGAGAACGAGCTGTTCCAAAAGATTTCTGAGAGCATTCAACAAGTAGAGAAAAACATCCCTTGAAATATCCTTCTGTAGTGGAATCGATAATTTTAAATTGTATTCATTAAATGCACAATGTCTAATTAAAATTAAAAAGCGTGTTTTAAAACCATAAAAGATAAAAAAGACTTTAAAAACAAAACGAAGTAATCACTGAGCTCATGGAAATGCAAAGTCACCAGAGCACTAGACTTCCATTTTTATTTTTCATCGCTTTATTCCCTTGATCTTCCAAGTCTGAGTTAAAACCGCAGACTGTCTTGTTCTCGTCTCTTTCATTTTCAAAGTTGATGACTCCATCGCATTTTTTACTTTAAAAAACACAGAAAATAAATTTATCATTAAAATTGTCTTGAAATCGCAAAAAAATTATTTACAACAATGCACCGGCTCTTAATCTCCTCCCGCAAAGCGTTCACTCCTGTACAAATTATTTTCTCAGAAATAGCTGACAAATTTTAGCGATTGCAAAGGTCAACATGAATGAATGGTAAGCATCATACTCGAGAGAAAAAAGAATCAACACTACTAGTCAAACGAACATTCTTGCTGATTACAGCAAGCCAAAGCTCCGTTTTCCCAGTGATGTCTTTAACACTAGGATCAGCTCCATTTGCCAAAAGCGTCTTTACCGTTTCCTCGTCCTCTCCCATGGCAGCGAGATAAAGCGGAGTCCTGCCAAATTTTTCAACAGCATTTACATCCAATCCTTTTTGGAGAAAATATTTCACTGCTTTGTTGTTTCCTTTGTTTGAAGCCAGGTGAAGAAGGCTATTATTTCGATCATCCACGGAATTAACGTCAGTCCCGGCAAAGTCTACGAGGAATTTTGCTTTCTCCAGTCCAATTTTCTTGTCACTATCCCACATTGTGTAATGAATTAGGCTTCTTCCGTCTTCATCAACAATGCTTAGCCCTTCTCCCTTTTCTTTTAAATATTTCAATGCTTGCACTGATCCGTATTGCGCCGCTGTAAATATTAAATCCACCTTCAGCCATTTTACATCCTTTTCCGTTAGACCGGATGGAGTCTCCCCTTCGAACAGTTTTCTTAAAAATATTAAAAGACTGTTTCTATCCTTTTCGCAGTCGTTTTCAA
>JAHZNK010001497.1:0-10017 GCA_027744615.1 Lepidocyrtus cf. nigrosetosus NNG-2020 | reverse complement strand
GCAGTAGATCATAAATATGGGACGTTTTCAGGTATCCGAATAAGCAATAAAGGGAAACTTGAGAGGATAGGTAGTTTTTGCTGGGGAAGGAGACTAACAAGAGTAGTTATATGGGTCGTTAGATAAACCGAATGATAATAATACTTGCTTTTAAATGCTCCATTTTGATAATACATATTAAAAATTGAAATGTGAGTAGACAAAATGGCAATATTCAAAGCTATTTGGAAACGGAATTGGTCTTGACGTTTTTTAGTTTTCTATCTACAACGAATATTATTATCAGTCTAAAAACATGAATGTGCCATTATAATACCAATAAAATGATAATGTCCATTTATTTTTGTAATACATATTTACATTGGTATGACAAGTATTGGAATTATACTATTCCACATAAACGAGATAGATCTATATGCATCTATATTATGCCTGGAAGTGTATAACAATTATACTAGTTGCAAACTTACTCTTCTGGTGAGTGGGACTTCAATAGGGACAGGAACAACTCCGGCGAAGAGACAACCGTAGAAAGCACACTACAAACAACAACATTTGCCATTATAAGAATTCATTGGATTTTGTATAGATTCTAGTTATACTTTTATGCAAGTTGAAACGTAAAAATCTACTTACAATGAAGTTGATAGGATCGTTATTTGGGTAGACTAGCGCAACACGATCTCCAGTCTTGACTACACTTTCCCCTTTATGGCCAGTTTTATTGAGCAAAGCAAACGCTATTTTGTGAGAGCGACTTAGTAATTTACCTGGAAATATTAAAATACAATACTTTAAATAACAAGAATTACTATATATGGTTGTGCTTATTCACGTAAGTGATGAGAATTAGATTTATTTTGTAAAAGGATTCTTTAAAATAATTAAACGAATTGCACAGGGATATCATGTAATATTGGCAGGGACAATGCCCTGCCTGCATTCATTCGTCTTTTTTATATTTCGTTTTCATCCAACATTTATTACACTGATAGGGCTAGACATAAAGTCGGATTTAATCATGTCTAACAGGCTAACAGGGCAGCAATAGCAATGGAATGAACATTGAAACACGTATGATCATCACAGTTCTAGATATTATGTACGTGTGCTTGATAATTTGAAATGAAATTTAGGGTAAGCTATACAGGGAGATATTATTGCTTTGCTGTTTGTGACTCTGAAATTAGGATTTTGCTCACATATAATGGGAAACTCGTGGAGTTAAGTGGAGAATAAATGTGGAGACAAGGTCAATGATAGAAAAGGAGTGTGTTAAGGGTACCATTAAATATTTTCTATTCACATCGTTTCCCTTTTGGGAAAATGATGTCATTCTGTATTAATACAAATTATTCCCAACTAGGATATTACGCAACCATTTTACTGATTTGCTGTTACATCATCCTTTCCCAAAAATTACGTAACATCATCTAAGAAAAGTAAATAACAAAGAATTTGCAAAAACTGAAAAGAAATATTAAACATTGACGGAAAATTGAGCCCTTCATGTTATTTCCTGGCCCGAGTCAGTTCTTTTTCCAGAAATCATTTCATTGATTTTTGCACGGTCATCAATATAATGTGAAAGGAGAAAAGGGCAATTTTTATTTGGAAATTGAGCAAATCATTGAATGGAAAAAGGAAAAATAAGGAGGAAAGGCAGATGTTTCAGTCAAATTTAATTTTTATTTGCTCACCATAAGAAAGCGTAATCGTGAGTTTCCCGTTGGGGTCTAGAACAGTTGCCACTGGGGCTTTGAATGTTGCTGACCCATACCTCTGGACAGCTGCTTCTAAATTCCTAGGTAGACCAGATGGAATCTATAAAGGAAAATAATTAGCAAATTGTTAATCTTTTTCATTTAAATTGTTTACCGAGTAAATCATTGTAATTTAACATATCTTTCCGAGTGATTGAAAATATTGTATGTAGCTTTGATACGCTCCTGTCCATAATGTATGAGAATGAAAACCAGAAAAATGTATGACACTTTAAAATCATCATTTAAAACCATCATCCATTTTGTCACACACAAAATGAACCTATTTCGTTTTTAACACAAAAAAGTTTTCTGATGGTCTCCTTTTTTCCATAATGTGAAAGTATAAGGCAAAGAAAGACAAACTTGTGAAAACCAGAGCAAACCATGGCCTGGGGCAAGAAACGGTATAAAAATAATAAAAGAAATGGAGTAAAAGTGGAATGGAAAGTTGAAGAAAAGAAACATTGCTACGCTTGTTTCCTAAATAATAATAATAAAAGAAGTAAAATACTCCAAAAGCATTTTGTTTCAAAGGATTCCGGATAATTCTTCATCCTTCCACTTTTCCCATCATTATCCGGTCTTTTCTCTTTTTTCTACTTTCAACTTTTCAAACTCTTCTTCAATCCAGCAAAACGAAGCATAAACGCGAAAAAGTCCTTTTAGTCCCTTATCTCAAAGCAGGAAAAGTTCAAACTCTCTTCATTTTATAAAAGAAAAACTTGAAACTCAAACTCACGTCATTATTATTATCAACCGTGATCCATAACAAGAGAACAAAACAAGGAAGATCAAAGAATTAATCTATTTTAAAGGTTTTTTATATTTTGATGCTTTCAAAACTCCTGTGTTTGTGTCGTATTTTACAGACAGGATTTTAATGACATATTTTTGGAAAAATACCGTTTGCAAATAACGATTATATAATCTTGTGTGAATTAAAAGCTTTAGTTACAATTGTACCTGTAATTTAAGAAAAATCAATATTAAATATTATTAAAATGTAATAAAACTGCTTCCAGGTATTAATTTATTGCTGAAAATAAGACTATTTCCTCCATATTATTCCCAACAATGCTATTAATTTTCACAAGGGAAGCGAAAGAGCTTCATTTAATATTTAATTTCCTGTCTTTCTTTTTTTCTCTTATAGCATATTTGTAGTTTGTTGAGTATTAAAAGTGACGGAAGAGTAGTCATAAAATATTATTTATTGAAGTAAGAAGATTCCCTCTCTCTCTACTCGTGTCATTATCAATGTCAACTTTAGCGAATGAAGAGAAAGATAGCGAGAGAACAAACGTCCAATCATCTCACCGTAGGACTTCAGGTATTTCATAAACATTTCTATCTTTACAGCCAGGAGACACGGTACGGGCGGTAAGAAGTTATATTACTTAACCGAAGCCATTCTCTTTATTTATTCCTCCCTTCTTTTCCATATAATTATCTCTGAGAGCGTTATATGATATCTTATATAACAATGCTTAATAATAATCTTCTTTCTTTCTTTAGTTTTCCCCCATTTTAGTCAAGATCTCTTCCCATTTCTTAATATGTTCTTTTGTGTTAATTCTGCTGCTGATGGTTCGTCCCATGCATGCTAAATGCTACGGAACCTTGCCCTACTTTCCCCAAACTCTTATGAGCAGAGGGGGGAAAGATTGCGAAATCTATGGCGACGGTAGGAGAGGAAGCATCATGATCGTCGTCCTCTTTTGCTCGTGTTGATTTTGACTATGAGCTTTTGCGTTAAACTTTGCAATTTCTCCGGTGGGGTAACGAAAGAGATTCTATTCAAGCAAAGTGGAAAGACGCTCGCTTCACATCACTGCCTACTTGTTCCCTTGCTCTTCATCACTATACTTTCCCCTCTTTTTATTTATTATTAGAATGAGCCACCGTTCCATAAACAACGAGAGGAAGTTGTGCAATGAGCACGGGCAAGAGCAAGCAACCACTTTGAGGGAATTTTTCTGGGTGAAAGTTAAGTGAAAAGGGAAGCCGGATAGCTTTCACTACTATTTTATTTGGTTTTCTGTGGATGGTAGGATTTTTTGTTTTTCTTGCTTTTTTGTTGTTGTGTGGGAACTCATAAAAAACTTGTACTTGGAAAGCCACAGTAAACATTTTGCTTTAATGTCATGACTGTGTGCTCTGTTCCGTTACATTTTCTCTCACGGTATCTTTAGACGGAACGCAGTTCAGCAGAAAAATAATAATGCTAAAATGAAACAAAATGGGCTTAGAGTTTTTTTACTCTTTTTCTGTCGTTTCTCTTTGTAAAAGCAAATAATTGCATTGATTTCCTTTTTTATCTGTTTTATCTTTTACGTCATAGATATCATCACGGGGGGATTTATTTCAATTTAGTACTTTGATGATCGTGACGGTGGGTTGGACACGAAGATACAAGAAATTTCAATCAGCTTAGTTTTTAATTTCTAACAAATCGTTAAAATAAAACACAAAAACATTTAGTTTTGTGAACATCTCAATTGAATTCCCAATATTAGACGGATTGGAGAGCAGAAAATAGTATCCCCGCTTCCATCACCTATTAAATGTAGCATTGTTCTTTCTGTATGTAAAAAGACGTAAGGAATAAACTTCATACCTGAGCTTTCGTCTACAGATGATTGACTTCTTTTCTGGTTAAATCGGTTGACTCGGTCAGCAGGAGCCATCCTTCTGGATTGCCCCGTTGAAGTGACGTCAGGAGGCTGCGAGCTTTGGGACCCATCTGAAAATAATTTGATTACCATTAACTTCTATTTTTGCTGTTAGAAATAGACTTTTGACAGACATTTTTATATATTCAACCTTGCTCCCTATAGTATTAATAAAAATCTTTGAATGAAATTCTTAATTTCATCAAACTAAACATTTGCCCTTGCGTAGCATTATATAGAACATCGCATTGCTGCATTTTGCTCTGTTGGCTAATCGAATTAAAACGACTTTCTAAGGAAATTAACTAATTTTGAATTTTCGTTTTATAACATCATCGTCATTCACTAACTAGATAAAAGATTCAATCTACTTTGGTATTTCTCTTTTATCATTTAATTTCCGTTGAAAATACCTATATCAAGGTCAGGACCTAATCGGAATCTAACCAATTTTCGTTCTATTTACTACTTCTTAGAAAAAATCCAAACTTTGTGCTACTTTTTTCTATTAAATATAGTTCTTTGTATTGCATCAGATCACATACGAATTATACGGGAAATATTATATGTGCTGTTTTATCCCTAAGAAGGAGTAAATAAACGAAAGAGCTAGCTAGCAGCATGAGTAAACGTGACTTGGTTAAATTGGCAATTATCTACTAGAGAAAGTTTTAAGGAGAAGAGAAAGCGCGTGGGGTCTTACAAACATTTTCCATATTAAACCAAACTAGTCCTTTTGCATTTTACTTATTTAACCCTATTTCCTAATGTTTACCTACATAAACATGGAAAATAGAATTTTCCGATTCCCAAACAAAAAATATTTTCGATAACTTTTTTATCTGAAAAGTTTCCTCTTTAAAGAAAGCAAAAAGGACAAAGTCTGTATATCAGTGGGGGACAAGCAGTAGATGGCAAAAGTAGCAATCGCATGATTGAGCCAAGGTTGATTTATTTACTGTGTTACCATCCCACGTATTTATTTCCATTTTCTTGCACCGAAGATCAAATAATCTAGTCGTGCTTTTTACAAATTTAATCTCTTCCAGTTTCCCTTTGAAAACTTCTAAGGTAAGCTTATAAAGTAGCGGCGTGGTGCTAGCATAATCAGCTAAGTATCTTATTTTCTTATTTATATAGTTTCTCTCTGGTCCATTAGCTCGCTTTTTTATACAAACTTTAAGTACCAACGCTTAAGAAGTCATCTTCTTTGCAGATTCTCCCTCCAGCTAGTTTGCCATATCTTTATCGCATCAACCTTGACTCATTCTTTTTGCCATTATACTATCCGTTCTACTTCAACACTTGCAGACCCAATTTTCTTTCTTAAAAGATAGAAAATTGACTTTTCAATGAATAATTAACTACTTTCCCCTTCTTCCTTTTCCATTTTAACCAGTATAGTTTGACATATTTCATTTCACACTTCACGCTAGACACACTACGACCGCATTGTGCTGCCTATCGTAATAGACAATTTAGACTGTTGTTTAAATATTTTAGTACAATTCCATCCCTTGACTGCTTCCTTGTGTAACTATAACTCACTTCATTTATGCATATCAAGTTAAGTAGTTTAAAGAAATGAAATCAAGGTAAAACAAAAGCGCATTTTCTTTTCCTGCGTCAAACGATGATAAAAATATCTAAATACAGATTAAAAGCGTGTTACTTGAAAAAAATGAAATTCGAATGAATGACAAAGAAGAATGAAAAGAAGTAAATATCTTTTTTTGTTTTGTAGATCAAGTGGATAAAAACACAGATGAAATGGAAAGTATAAATAAAAAGTGAGAAACTGAGACGACATTGTTCCGTGAAAACAGGAAAAGAGAAGATGGACATGCCAAAGTCAAGAGAAAACAAGGAAAAGGAATCAAGTAAAAGTCAGACTAACGAAAGCCATTTGAGCCCATTATTAATTCAAATGTATTTTTCTCAGTTTTCATTCTTAAAAAAACTTTTTCACAGGAAAAAGCCTGATTCAACATGCCCCCAATGTTTTAATCCATTCTTCTACCTTTTCTGATTGTAACTAAGCCGCCTACACACCATTTTCCGTTTTGGGGAATGAAATCCTTCGTGTTTTATTTCTCTAGTGAGGTAACCATTACGATTTATAAGAAATGCCGTAAATGTTGATCGGATTTCTAATTTTCTCTTGCTATAGTATGGGAAAATACATGAGAAAAAAGAATGTAATCTCGCTAGGTAGTTTTTTACTTACGTGTTCTTAAATTATGCATTGCTTCAACAAGATCGGTAATTTCAGGTCGACTGTTCCTGTGTAAATTGCTTCCATGTTGATGTTCCCCTCCACGTTCCCGATGATGGTGATGGTCGGAGGAAGGGGTTTGTGCCTTAATGTTGGATCCGGAGCTGGTTCGATCAACATCCCGATTACTGCTACTTCGATGCTCAACCGGGTGCACAACGGAACGCTCTTCAGCCCAGCCTAAATTTCCCCCTGGTAAGTTGCCAAGGTTTGCATAGGTCAGGCCAACCCCGACTGGCGTCCCATTTGAAACTCTGCAAAAAAAGAAAGATAGTGAGAGATTATTATTTAGATTTATAAATATTTCATTCAGGTAATGCTAACAATACAACTCTTTTACATCATTTTGGAAATGGAACACATTTCACTTCTGTCATGTCAATCAATTTGCTAAAAGAAACAGGAGTGCCGACTATGCAGGATTGTACAACGGATGCAAAACAACAACAATATCATTTACATGCTGACAGGCCAACCAATCTCTTTCTTCTTTTAGTCTGGCAGAAATCTAGAATCTGACTTTCACTGAATGTCTGTGCTAGTCTTTCCCCGCTTTACACTTTGTGTTAGTTTTAAATAGTAAAAGCTTGTCTACGTAATTGCTTTCTTCTTTTTCACTAGTGCGTTTTGTGCTATTCATTTAAACGATCTTTGTACGCAGATATACCAAGATGAGACAGAAAATGCTGGAGCACAAAAGTAAATATACTCAAATGTCTGCATAGTATAGATTATTCATGGCATTTGTTAATTTTTACCAAAACTGCAACATTTTTAATACGGTATAAATCTTGTTTAGCTGTCAGGAAAAATGAATGGGTTTGTGTTTCCTGTCGCTATTCCAGAAAGAATATTACGAAAGCGCAAGTTGAAAGTTATTATGATTTGTATCCAATAAAGGTATAGACAATTACTTGAGTACTCTAATTTCAAATATTTCGAAAATTGTAAATCTATTGAAAACGCTATACTATAAGAATCGATTGTAGTTTTAGACATTACGTGATTGATTGCATTATATAGTACTTACAAAAAAGACAAAGAAGAATTGATCTATCATTATGAAAAGAACACATTTAAAAGTTTGAAAATTTGGCCGATTAAATTGCTTCCTGCTCGTAGAGTACGAGTTTACTTTCACTGTTTAATAAATGAATCTGAAGCTAGTTTCTGCTATGAATTAAGCTTACATTATAGAATAATATGTAGTTCATACAAACAGAATTCAAAATAAACGTAAAATTTTCAATTATAAATGCAGGTCAGGTACGAAAATGACATTCTCGATTCATTATTACCAGATCTTTTACATTGGTAACTTATTTACAATCGCATACAAATAATGAAAAACTGGCCACAACTAACTCCGGTTTGAGAAATAAGTCTAAAAATCGTCCTTTGTCGCTTCACCGGACATAATCCAATATTGACAATATCTGCCTACTATACTTATATGATGTAGTCAGTAGTAGGTCGAAGCCGTAGCATGAATAGAACACATACTAGTACGTGCACAATAATAAAAAAGTCGAAGAGGAACTAGTCAAGTAAGATATTACCCGCTGCGAGAAATGGTAGTAGTAAATTTAAAACGTGTTTCCTCCACTTGTTTTCCTTCACTTTATCATTAATCTGCGAAGGTAAAAGCATCCCAGAGGGGCTGGGGAGGAGGGAGTGTCATCAACTCTTTTGTAAACATTTGTAATTTATTAGATTTTGCAAGACAGGCGAGTCCCACTTTTTCATCCAATTTTCTAACTTATCAAGCAAAAAGAGTCAGAATTTACGGACTGCACGAGCTATTTTTACTCATACATAAGAAATGTATAAAAAGATTAGTTGAGCCGATAAGGATTTTCGAAGTGAAATGATTTGAATGAAATGGCTACTTGATTAAAATAAAAATTGCCTGGTGGGACAAGCCTAGAGCCCAAAACATAATCAAAATGGCCTACTGCTGACGACACTGCAATGGGGAAAAGTTTATTTCGTCTCTTCAACGATAAAAATCAAGAAATAATAAAAATGGGAGGGAGAGGAAATTAAAGTGATTTTATGCTTTTGTTGATTTTGATGCTGATTGCGTACCTGTTCCTTTCTGGAAGCTTTGGTGGCCGTTGCATTGGTGGGGTTTCACGAGCAGAGCCGGTGCTACTGCTGTCAGAATGAATTAACACCTGCTGGGTTGGAGTATCGCTGGTTGTCCTACTGTTCCTGTCTCCCCTGTCGCGTTCTGGAGGGGTTCCAGAGTCTTGATCATCCAAATCTCCTTCTTCGTTTCCGACGCTGTCGTCGTCTGTACTAGAGTCACCTGTAATTACAAAACAACATCAAATCATTAAAAACACTGAATAGAGCAAATTAGAACAAATTGTTTTGGAGTCATCTATCAAATAAAGTTAATGTACCTACAATCAAATTAAAACGGACTACTTTTTTATCCATCAATAATTTTTTGACATACAGAATAGAATGTATGAGATGGTTTTTATGCAGGTATTATGCTTACAAAGTTAAAAAGATAGCTTATTGCGAAGTCAGTGGTTTTCATGCTATTCAAAATTTTCTTTGAATCGGGGGATTTAACTTTCTTGACAACTGACTATAAGTTGCTTAACTTACGATGTCGAAGCCCGATTTCAATGAAAGTCTCGTCAAATATACTATTAAGTTAGGGGAGTATCTGTGCAAAATTTCAGCTGCCGAGGTTGGGTAGTTTTTGAGAAACGGGCGTTTGAATATCTACATATTGCATTGCATTGTGAATACGTATCCTATACAGAAACAATGTTTTTGATGTTTAAATAAATTTCAGGAATTGACCATTATTCAACACTTTGTAAACGAATAAATTTAACAGGTCTTTTATGTTCACAACGAGTTAAGACTATTTCGTTTGCAAAAATTTAAAATCTATTATTTTAAAGATTGCATACAAAAATGCATTCTAGCTGGACGGATTTCTCCAGCAATATTGTACATGACAATATAATTAGGCGGTAAAAAATTTGAATTGGCATTAGATAAGATATACAAAGCAAATTTTGAAACTGAAAAACGGTTGCAAAGCTGCACATTATTAAATTCACATTAAAACGACTTTTGTTGGATTCATTTTCCAAGAAAGTCGTGGAAAACCTTTTTATAGATCAAGAACACCATAAGTGAGGAAAGCCTGCAGGACACGTACTTACTTTCTAATGTAATATGCAGAAAATCAAACCCCCGTTTCTCAAAAACTACCCAACCTCGGCAGCTGAAATTTTGCACAGATACTCCCCTAACTTAATAGTATATTTGACGA
>JAHZNK010001496.1:0-14615 GCA_027744615.1 Lepidocyrtus cf. nigrosetosus NNG-2020 | reverse complement strand
GTAGAAAGTAATAACATTATGTAATTATACCTCATCATAACATGATAATAACACGCCTATAAAAATTTCTTGAATGAAAAGTTATGATGAGTTACTATTTGGGATAATGTTATTACTTTCTACGTCTTTCCTATTAACATAATTGAATTATATGGAAATTTCCTTTGCATTAGTTTTCTACTATTTTCCCTTTTTCAAGTGACGTATGAAGCTTGTAAGAGCTTGTTCCGGTTTCGGGATTGTTCCTGGTAGCATCAACGTGAACGATTCGCTTGGGATCATAAGCCGAGTTCAATTCTTTGTAAGTTACCTGCATTTTTAATGTTGCACACTTTTCTTGAGAATTCACTTCCCTTATTCCAGAGAATGGTTTTGAATGCGTGTGATAGATAGCAAGAATCAATTCCCGCTTGATTTCTATCATAAGCCTCATTTCTCTTAAATTATTTACAATTCTTAGTTTTAAGTAAATAATACTTGAAATTTTTGCAAAGAGGTTGATTTTCTAAGCTAATAAAAACAGAAAGCTGTTAATATTATTAGAAAATCGTTTTAAAGAAATGTGAAAGATAAATTTTCCAGTGAAATTGTTTTTGTTCAATTTCGCAAACATGCAAACATTACCTTGCAAAAGCCAAGTGACATATTTTTGTTCGATTTCACAAGGATAATCAATCATTGTGAAACTATGCTTTGATAACTTGATTTGTTTGCTGTAAAATATGAAACTGCGTAAAGTTTGCATTCTAATTTGAAAAATGCAACTAATGAACTTTGTGCATAACACAAAGAAATGAATAATATTACATTGCAAAAAGGCACCTGCTCCTCTTTCCACCTCACCCCTGCATTATTCATATTTGATACGATTTCTTTGTTTACAACTGTGCCGTCCAACGTGCATCATCTTTAAGCCTAGTTCAATTGAAAAGAATTCAGTTTTTGCAATTCCTTTCATTAGCTTTCATAATACAAATAAATAACATGTTATGAAGTAGATATTTAGTGAAGAGAGAAAGAAGTGAAAAATCAGAGACGATCACAATATTATCACTATCAGGATAATGAGGAGCCTAGACAATTCCTCCCATTACTACTAAAGCTAGGCTAGCTTCAGAATTACCCAAATCCCTTTTGGCTTTTTCTTCTCTACAAAACAGCCAAGTTTTAGCTTTATCAATCCCCGCGTAAATATCTTACATAGGATAAAAGGAATTCAACAAATCGGATTGAACTCTTGCATAATATTTTTCTTGAAGAATTTTCTACTTGTTGCTGCCTCTCTGCCTACCAACTAAACCGGGGCTTATCTCATGCTCGTCTTCTCTCTCCTAAACCCTAAAAATTTATCTTTACAACCAAACTTGAATCTTTGAAAAAGTCAGCAGGGGCATCAATAGTAAAAATCAAAAGAGACTTTTTCATTGCCCTTTTATTTTCGTCTTATACCCTTGCTTTTTCTTATTATTATTGCGGGTATTTCATAACTTTTCATACAGTTAATTAGAAACACCATGTGCATCTATGTAATTGTGCATCCATGATGAATTCCTCAATTTTGTTTGCAAATATTACAAAATATTCTGTAACGTATTGTATTCCTTTAAAACACGAGTTATTCGCAATTGCAGTTTTTCCATTTGCAAGAAAATTGCATAAGGGATTGCTAATGTTAAATAATAACACAATCAAAAGCACACCACCACAATTCTTTCTAGCTGATTAATGATTATTTGTAAAGTGCATGCACACATCAGCATCACAAAACGGCATTATTTCATTTCTCTTCTTTCATCTTGAGTAGGGTAAAACGAATCTTTTTACTAGTTATTCGGGTCGGACAGATTTAAATTTTTCGGTTGCAATTCAAGATATGTATATTTTTTGTTTTATAAAATGAAGAAGAAAAAAGGGTGGTGATGAAGGGAAACAGGTAACATTTTTATAACAACATTATCATTGTTGTTGTTTTGATACTAGCTCTTCCACCACAATCATAACAAGTTATTTTACTACTTCTACTACTACTATTACAACCATCACCGTATAACATAACCCTTTGCATATTTTTATTGCAGAAAAATATTTTATAATAATCTCTACTCATAGGGAGCCACCCGTATGAACAAAGTTGGTTTTTAGGATGATATAAAGAGTTGCTGGATGTTATTAGATTGGCACTTTCCAAATCAAATTCTTCACACATAAATGACAAACTAATAATGTTTAATAAAGAAATATTTTAAGACCTTGCTATAAATATAATTTTTCTTCCCTGGCAAGTTTAGTAAATGTGATTGAAATTGTTCATCATAATAAATTAGCTAAGTTTAAATAATAACTTTCTGTACTTTCTAGTTTTTAAATTTACGTGTTGATCCATATCAAAAATTATTTTTAGGCTGACCAGTTCATCATGTTCAGATTTTTAGTGAAAAAAATCGTCCAGTTAGAAAAAAATTGAAATTAAAAAATAAGAAACGTAATCTTCCTTCCGACTGGTTATTTAAAAGCATATCATCATCGTTATTTAGTCGCAGATTTCATAAAATAGCTCTACATCAATGATAAAACCAAAACAACTTTACAACTTTCCTCTTGTGATGATTATCTTTATCAATATGATAGGATCGTCATTATTGCATAAGTTGGCAAAAATGGAAGAAACTGTTTTCACTTTTGTTATTGCCGAGAAATGGAGAGAGATGCAGGATTAGGACAAGAAGGATAGATTAAACGAATCCAAAATTGGTTTTCATTTTTTTCACAAACCGTATCCAGTAAAATCTTCTGTCCTTTTCATCATCCCCATCATCATTCCTTGCCTCATCATTATTACCATCGCCATTATCCTCATCAGCTTCTTTTTAGTGATGATCGTCAGGAACAACATAGTTTCAACCACTTTGTGTATCTTTGCAGCGATAATGTATAACTTGTCCTCGACGGTAGGAATTAACCCTTCATTCCTCAAATTTGATATGAAGATGAAAAGAAACGAGAAATTCATTTATCTTCGTATAGTTCACTGCATTATGTAAATAATCCTGGTTTTTATCTCTTTTCCCTGCTAGACAAGATGCATTTTTAGTACGGTGAAATACCTGTTTAAGATATTCACGGGAGTTTTAGAACCGTTTTGTGCTTGCATAATAATAATACTATAATGTAAATTACTTTTTTAAGATGATGTGCATTTAAAGAAAGAATAGGCAGAATAAACCGATTTCTTCGTCCAAGTTTCTTAAAGATTATAATCAAATGTGGGTATTCCTAGTTGTATTTTTTTAAATGCCGATACATGATGTATTACCCTGCATCAATTATTGACCACTTTCTTTGAATAACTTCAATACTTCTCTTTCAAACTGTATTTGGAACTAAAAAAATAAACAAGTGATCCATTCCAATACGATTTGATTATTATGATGAAAGAATTCCGTTTGAAGTGCGAAGATTAAAATGGTATGCAAAATTTTGAAAATATTTATTATATTATGATGAGCAATGCAAGATAGAAATCAAAATATTTTTAAGAGTGTTTGGACTTGACAGGTGGAAAATTATGTTACCTTACAGGAAAATTGATTGGAATAATTCAAAGAGTTCTAGTTTTAACCAAGTTTAATTTTAACATGTAAAAACCCCCAAATATTCAACACCTAAAATGGCAATTCTCACGCTGATAAAATTCTTGAAGAAAACCAGTTGGTAATGAAGGAACAGGAAGTAACAAGCGTAATTCGACAAATTGAACTTTTCATACATGACAATATGTGCGAATAATACAAAAACTATCTTTTATTTAATTACGCAGAAAGCAGCTGCAGGCGATGATGATGAAAAATCTAGTGAAAGTTTATTAAAATAAAAGGTTTCTTTGGATTAATTACGTTTGCTTGTCTAACGACTTGGAGAAAGGAAATTAAACAATTTAAATTGCTAAGAGGTAGGGAGAGTTTATAAATTTTGTAAATCACAAAAGGGATGTTACAAGGTTTCCCAAAACAGAAAGTAACAGAAGAATTGTCTGTTGGCCTCGTATTTGTATTACGTCGTAAAAGGTCCTTGTAAGGCATCAAACTTAAGGGCAAAGAACTAACAAGGAAAACTAACTTGTTATCCTTTTCTCCTCGGATCATTGCCTTTCGTTATTGAAATTTGATGAACAATATAACTTCCACCTTGAGAATTTAACTGTAATAAATTGCGTTTTGCTAAGATACCTTAAAAGTGATATTACATTGTAAATTAAAGTTTTTTTGAATGTTAACGTTTTTACATAAGCACTTCCTCAAAATCACAACCGTCGGGCATGATCAGAGTTCCAAGAAAAGGGGAAGTCATGTCCTTTACAAAAAAGGGAAAACAATTCGTATTTTCCTTGTTTTGTTAAATACTTTCTTTTGAATTCTCTTTTGAAAAGGGGAAATTATGAGCAATTTAATCAAATCAACTGGAAAAGGAAAGAAAGGTGAAGAGAAAGGGGAAAGAAAAGGAATAATATTTAAAACTTACATGGAACTCTGGTGAACAGAGGTGATTTCTCGTTCCACTGTCCTCTATCCCGTTTCTAGTGCTCTACCGCCAAAGTGTTCCAAGAAGTGGAGGTTTCGTTCAATACCAAAAGGATACAATCTAATGGAGCGTGTTTCTAAGGCATCTTCTTTTATCATTCCTTCTGAAACAGAAAACCAAAGTATTTTTTATCCAAGGAAAAATCCTTCACTCGGTTAATAAACTTGATTCCGTAGAACCACACTTTGCCCCGATGTTTAAAAAATGGAGCTCGTTCCTTTCCCAGTATATGGAATCAAAAATGTTTCAATTACAGAAATTGAGATTTCTAAGAATGAGAAGATGCTACAGTACATTGCCATTATAGATTCTTTACAGCGGGAAGTCAATAAGAGGCGAACAAACTGAAAGATGGATTTCCCAATACATTTTGTTGCATGATTAAAAACCCAGGGAGGTTCCAGCTCTTCTTTTTCTCCTCTTTTCCTATGTACAAGCATAAAACAGTGACCATAAATCCATTAATATATTTAAAACACCCGAAACTGCAAGTTAAACAGGACAAGATGTGCGTGCTTCAAACTTCAAAATATTTGCATTAGCAAATATCCTTACTTTTACCGGGTGAAAACAAGGATTTCTTGGAAAGAGGCTATAAAGGCTGATTAATGTGTATGAAAAAGATAGCGATTCTTTTTTCCGTATGCATTTGCCTTTCCAAAAACTCGGATATAAAAAGTCAATGCTATGAACCATATTTAAGCTGGTAACTCGCTCGTTTCCATCTTTTTTCTTTTCAATTGAAAATTTCAAAACTAACATTGAACCCTGCTAAAAAGAACAGAAGTGGAAAATGTTTCTCTTAAAAAAGTGAGAGCTTTGTTGTTTTCAAATAAAGAAAGGTTTTTCGCACATAGCTGTCACTACTTTCATTGTAGTCTTGCGGTTCAGTGTGTCTCGTGCCAAGAGCTTTATAACCACCGAAAAGTTCATTGAAAGGTAAAATCGCATGTAAATACACAAAGACTTTCGGTAGTTCTTTAAAAACAGTAAATTCATAAAGTTACTTGAACGAACTACTTTTACACTGCGTTGATTTTGCTAATCAAATCATCAGTTCATTTGCACTTGTTGCTTTGGACAATGCACACACATTTATGCCCATACCTTGCCGCTTGCGTAAATCACAAGAAATAAATGAATACGGTTGGGTTTCTATAGGATCGTCGTCATTTCGAAATTATCATCTGTTAGAAACGGAAAGGTGCATTGGCATTCCATTTAACTGGTGTGATGTCAAGGAAGAATATAGAGGTCCGAGAATCATTACATCATTTCATTCTTAACAAAATCCTATAACACTCCAATTTCGTCATTAATAATTACCCAACGTCTGTCGTAAATCTACAGGTAAGTGCATAAAACCAGGCAGCGTGAAGAAACCTGTGTGCTCATCAACCCAGAACGATTAGATGGAACGGGGATTCCGCTGATTCACAGCTCTTTTATGCATTAATTACATTGCAGAGGCATTTTACTTGTAAAACGAAGAAAAGAGTATCTTATAGACTTTTAAAAATTTGGGATTTCTCTGTTTATAGGTTACTGAGGTAATCCACTACAGTCATTCCTTCCAATAAATATGATTAACTAGATTTGAACAGGTCAAAATATTTTCACTTTTTGATTGATATTTCAATTAAGAAAATTAGAATACACACCTGCATAAGGAAAATACATAAAAACTGAAACGATTAAGCTTTTGTAGAAAAATGGTACTATGAAATATAACTGGATTACCAGGGAACTGATAGAGAATTTTTATTGAATGATTTCTCCTTTTATTAATAAAGACGTTTTCAAAGTAAAAAACGAAAAAGTCTAGAAAAAAGAATTTATATAGAGAGGAAATTACCTACAAACGTCAGTTAGGGTTAAAGGAAGAATCTATTTTTTCGTGATAGATTAGTGGAGGAAGTTTCTTTCTTTTTCATTTTAATTCCTCCTACAACAAAAATTTACAAATGTTTACAAAATGGAAAGGAAACCGAGCAAGAGTATAAATCAAAAAGAAGAGCAAGGAGCTTAGAATCTTGTATGAAGTACGAGCTGCATATTGATGAAAGGTTGTTAACAAGTTAATAGAATGATTTACTACAGAAAAGTGTTCATTTGAGCAAAACACTCATCACTTTTCAATATTACCCACTTTGAATTTTTCAGCAATATTTTTAAACAAAAGTTATCAATGAAAACTTTCAAGCATCAGTGTTTATATCATAGTTCCTGCCACATGTACATCAGCATGAATGCCTGTCTTTTTTCAATCTCTCTATTGTCCAATACTTTAAAAATCCTAATATTTTCAAACTCTAAAGTTTGAAACTGATGCTTCTATACATTGACTCATGCGTTTGGAATTGAAAGAATGAAAGGAATTTACAAAATCCCGGATAAGTTCCTCATTCAAATTATGTACCTGTTGAATGCTAACTGGAAAAGAAAATTTCTTAGGGTTTAAATGAGTTGGTTTGGTTAAAGTTTTTGATTTTATGTATTTAACGTTTTTCTACGTAGCTTCTTCACTCTACTGTTACGTGAAGGATGTGATTTACATCCGACCCGGAACCACTTGTACCGGATTCTGGCAAAAAGTGAACGGAGCATAACAATTTTTTTCTTTACTGTCCAACCGTTTTTCTGTTCATTTGCATCTGTTGCTGAGTTAATCGCATTTGCTAAAAGTAAAATCTGAGCACTCAACAAACATACTTCTTTTCAAATAAAACTGAAATGGATAGGCATATAAAAGTAATTCATCCTAAAAATAGGACTCTTTGTAGTGTAACGAAACCAGTCTTTTGAATCTTTTGTAAACGCTAGTCTTCTCGTCTCATTCACTATTTTAGATATTTTTTCTGGTCAATTTCTAAATAACTTGGTCAAACATCCGAACAATAAAGCACAAAATCTGACCCCGTTTATGTCACAATCCTGTAATCAAAAGGTAGAATCCACAAAAAATTGAGAGCAACGTATTAATTCAATTTTTTAAAACAATGGTGACGTAGTACAATTCCAAAAATAGGAGAAATGGATATGTAAACGCGGAGGTGGAATGAGTTATTTAGAATTTCATCAACCATATCTCGTCATACCTTTTTGCGTTTCCAGAATATACATTTTAAATACTAAATACGTCATCGACATACCAAAGAAACTTTTTGAAGGCTTCCTCTTTTACCTTTTTCATCTTTTGTTTTATCAAATATTGAATTTAATAATCTTATTACATTTAATCCATGTGGCAGATCAAAACGTTTTTATGTAACACGGAAATGCTATTTTTGTTCAAAACATTTAACCTTTGTCGATTTCGTATATGAAATCCGGTCCAATAAGAGACTTAATTTTTGATCATGGGTCTAGCCCACAAAAGTACTTTGTTTTCTTTGCCCCCGTTTTCATCAATTCATCATTTTAGAAAACACACGCTAATCCGTTTTTGTGCCTGTTTGAAGGGCTAGATTTAAAAATTTTAAACAAATCACCTCCCACATCCATACATTTTTTACTAAAATAAACCGTTTTGTAAAAAACGAAGAAAAATATCGTAGGCAGGAACAGATGAGGAAATAATGCTGATATTTTTAAAAATTACGACAAAACATCTTGTATTTTCCTTTTGGTTAAAAAGGAGATCATATTTTTAAATAAAGAAATGGCCAATTGAAAGTAAAAGAAAGGTTTAGTCACTACAACACTCACGATGCTTGAAAGAAGATTATCAACTGGATTTTTATCTTCTAAAATGGTCCCAAAAGTCGTGCAGCAAATCATTAGACCAAACAAGGAAGCAAAACGGGACTAAAACTTTATACTCATTTCATTTTTCCGGTTGACGTCATAAAATGGATTAATGGAATCAAAAAGGAAATAGAGATTTCATGACAATAAAACAAAATTGACTGTACAAGTTGTTTAGAATTAGGAGTTTAGCTTACGATTAGTAAGAAATACTTTGCGTTCGTCAGGTATCGAGTTAATTTTAAAAGAATTTCCGTAGTTTTGGATCCATTTACCAGAAACAATTTGACAAAGTTTATGATTAGTGTAAAAATGCATTATCCAACAAAGCTTCATATTATCTACTATCCATCACCTTAAAGAATTATTACATAACAATGATAAAGAAATCACTTTGGTGTCTCAAGAATGCGTGTTGATAAAAATAATTTCGCGAAAGTAAAAAAGATAGAGAAAGTGTACTCTTCAATCTTTCACAGAGGATTTTGATCTCTCAACAAAAATGTTATGCAAATGTAAGGTAATTAGTGTAACATGGACTGTCACAATAATTAAAAAAGTGGAAAAAGTAGGCAACAACATTGATGGCGAAAGAACGATGGTAAAAAGGGAGTGATATGTAATACGATATTGACTTTTGATGAAAGAAGAGAGAGAAGCTTTTTGTACTTTTTCTAAAGGAAGAGAAGAGGAAATGATGATGAGCGAACTTGTTTTGCTTGTTTTGATGGGAGTTAAGGGGAAAAATGCCAGATGACTGACTGATGATACCGACATTAGACGAAAAAGATAGATTTTTTGTAAAAATGTGAGAATGGATAACCAATCTGTCACAAAATTATATTCTCACTTTTTTACCTGCCTTCATCCTGCTCCCTTTTCCCCGTGGTTAATTAAGAGAAATATTTTTCAGATTTAGAGGAAAAGAAAGCTTTGAAATGTTGATCAAAGAGAAAGAAACTGGTCACCAAAGGAAAAGATTTAAAAAGAGGAATGAGAAGAAGCCAGTTTTCAATTATCATCAGATCACATGTAGACATCTCATTAAAATACTTATTAATTAATCATTTTGACCATTACAGCCAGTCCTATTCACCTGTTTTTTTGACTTGTAACAGTCTTGTTAAAAGATGTCCGAACCGAGATAAATAAAATATAAAGACCATTTGTTGTTTTCCAAGTTATTCTCCGAAACTCGTAAAACTAGTGGTATTACAAGTCAAAAGTGACAACTAATACCTTTTCTCTGAGTTTGCAAGAGAAAGGGAGACAGACTGAAAGAGTTTACTCACTTAAGAGGATTAGTTAATTTTTTCGCGAGAATAAAGTGCAAGGTAAAAGAAATAGACGGTGTATGAACACAGGATGCAGCCGCTTAAGAATAAATTTCAAATCTTATCTTGAAAACCGTAAAAATTCATTTTAAATCTTTTGAAACCAAGAGAAAACAGAAATGTCTACAAACTGTACAAAACTATTTATCCCAATGTCGAATTCTATAGAGTGTAATGCCTTTTCCTCCCCTTAAGACATTTCAAATCGGCATCTTCAATCCGACATAATAACCAGACCAACTCATGCTTGCAATCGCTCAGCTATGTAATACACGATATTAATAGTAAATAAATGTTTGTAAGACAAAAAATGCCGAAACATCTTTTTTTGCATTAGTACAAATCTGATTTCCTATTAATTACAACCTTTTGTTTACTCTGCTGTAATAAATATCTGACAATAATGTTTGCTTAAATCTCTTCTTGATTTCTAACAATTCAATTAGCTTTTTTGTTGAGATGTTATTATTCTAAGGTCAGTAAGAGCTACCAGAACTACAGGTATGGTCAATTATTTAATATAGGATTGTAACTTTACGTCAAAGGAGCACCAATCACGTAAATTTGCAAGTCTAGAAGCTAAACTCAATGACAAAAATGGTCATAATAATCATAATCATAAGCAATAACAATATTCACAAATTTTAAGGCAGTGGGGCATCTTGCTCGACAAAGTTAGCTCCTTGTAGAATTTATAGGTACCGTCCCATTTTAAGCAACATCTGCAATTCTTAAAGATCTCTTAGAAAAGATTAACGAAATATTGTTATTAATTTTCATCAACAGTCTCGCTGAGGAATTGACAACAAAACATGACATTTACATGAAAGGAGCATGCGTTGCACTGTTTTAGAAGAGGTTTTATATAATCGTTTTTAATCTGTTATGCTAATAAGATCAAGTTAATAATTCCTCTGCTCAACAATCATAAAAGTCAGTTTTAATAAAATGAGATTCAGAAAAACCTACGTCATAATAAGTTTTTGGTCATTTTCACTTAAATTTCAACAATTAAAGCATTTTAATCTGAAAGTTTATGGAACAAGTAAAGAGCATAAAGTTTTTCTTTTATTTTTTCACCAAATGAATGAATTTTACTAATTCTACAGGATTTTTATCAACATACATAACATGAAAGCCTTGTTGTTAGAAGGCATTTTAAACTATTAAACCATGGTAATATTGCTGCAATAATGCTTCTTTAAATAAATTTTTATACAAAGTAAAAGGCAGTAAGCCAAAGTAAGTAATAACGAATCCTCTGCTGGAGCATATTTAAATGAGATACCGGCAAACCGAAAAGGATTGCGACGTGGAGTTTTTTATTTATTCCAAGCCAATTGGCGCAAAGAAGTTTTTATTGTCCACCAGTTCCCTACTGGTCTGGCTGAATTTTTCGTAAGTCATTTGTTAACAAATTTTTACCCGTTTAACAAAGCTTAAGCTTGTTTATTCAAATATTTATGTTTTAGTAGCAGAATTGGATTTTGCTTCTACAAAGACAACAATGCAATGATCATATCATTGAAAACTTGATCTTCTTTAACATTTTTTAAGTAGCATGTCCAGGTTCCATAATTCATCCCGCAAAGATGCACACACGAAATAGCATTGTCTGCTTTAACTTTGTCTCTGGTTGGTGCACCAATAATATTCCCCAAACAAGTTCATTTTTTTGCAGTCACACCTTGACAAATCTCAACAGGTTCATGTTAACCAAAATGAATCAATTAAAGTCAATTTCATTGAATAAAAATTAAAAAATTACTGACGATAAAACATTAAACCCTGAGCATATAAAACCCCATTTTTCCAGAGCTTCTCCGGAATTGCACCTGTGAACTCGGGGTTTAACAAAAGGCTAGAGAAATGCAATAAGAAAATTTCACCTTTAACATAACTTTTTTATACTGCTGCAAAAACCAAACCCTCTAGAATGAAAGATAATAAGCCTTATTTTAAAGTTATTGATTTTACGAGCTTGAAATGAGCTTCATTTGTCAGTACGGAAAAGTGTTCGCATCATTTTATTAGTTTCTTGTGAATGGATGAAGAGAAAAAAGATGTTGGTTTGCGTGCAAGGTAATTTAGTAACAGTGAGTTTGTTTTTATGGGCTCACGCAATGGTCCAAGAATTTCACGTATGCATGTGTGTGGGGTTCTATATGGAAAAGTCAAAGTCATACGGAATTTTCCGACTTGAAAAAAATGTTCTTAATCTACACAGCGGGCTGGTCCGCTCCTTGTTAAAATCTTCAATTCATCATTTAAAAAAAGAAAGAGTGGGTGCTTGAAGAAGTGAAATGAGAAGGAAATGGATTATCGGACGACCTATTTGTAAAAAGAAGGCTATGAAAAAGAATTTTTATATAAAGCCGTTAAAATAATAATTACATAGGGACTATTAGAAACGCACTCAATAGTAGTAAATTTGAAAAGGTAATCATATTTTTATTTTCGTATTTTTAAAAGCTGATGTAATGCAAGAGATAGATTTAAAAATCCAATTCAATGGTGTTGGATAATAGAGAAATATACGCACTAAACATTTTTTCTGAAAAGAGATTGATGACACGATGTTTGCGAGCTGGTGCCGACCGTTTAGCATAAGACATAACTCCAATGTCCTCACGGCGCCGACACTGCCCACTTATTGCATAGTTTTGAAAATTATCATTTTCTTTTCTATTTCCAACTTTCTTCGTTTCTTTATTACGCCAGAGTATCTTCATATTAGAAAACTACCAAATTAATGTAATTTCTTGGCTAAAGTTATTGTACATTTTATCTGTGTACTTGCTAATCTTAAGTTTATTTCACTTAATTATCTCCCTCGCCAGGTATGAATATATTTATATAGAATGCAAATTGGTTTGACAAACTATCGGACATAATTGACAGTATAAATACTTGCTTTGTAATTTCAACAAGGGAAATAAACCAATTTAGTTTAATATTAACCTTGATTAACTATGATTTTGTAACGGTGCAATGTTCTAAAAAGATCAAATCATGCTTTATTCACTTGCTATGGAATCAACGGAATTTACGGGGATACTTGAGATTGGCATTTCGATCAAGGATCGACTATTTCTTTAATTTTCCAAACAGGCAAATAGTTTTGGTTACGTTTCCTTTTTAAATGCAGTAATATTTTTCTGTCAACTCGAAATACTCGACAAATGTTAGTTTTTTACAAGATGCCTTATTATTGTGTTCATTTTTTACAGACACATCTTATAAAAAGCAACATCATTATATTAAGTATATTCTTAACGCATTCTTAGCCATATGCTGAAATGTGTAGATTTTCCGCTAAGGAAAAGGTGGAGAATAGGAGAAGAGGCGCCCAAAACCCACACTTTGTTTCAATAATAGACACTTCAAAAATAATTCCAGCGTCATAATAACTATTCCAAATTTGTAGAGTATCCCAATATCTCCATCTATTCTCCTTCACAAAGATACCAACATTATCCTTAACGTTTAAAATTTACAAGAATTTGTGTCACGCTTAATTGGATATTTGAGAATCGTCATTACTATCCCAACACAAGTTTTCAGTTAAAATAAATTGTGTCAAAGTCATATAATGATCGTGCTCGCAGCATTTGCATAACTAGTAAATACTAGCTCATAACCTAAAAATTATTTACATTTAATAGGGGCACAATTTTTGTATTTTCATCATTGTCATTTTCTTTAAAAAAAATTCCCAGTGCTTCCAATTACTACTTTGCAACTCCAATTTCCGGAAACGATTACGATACTCCCAGAATAAAAAGGGCCTTTAAATCCCTCGTTCTACTTCGAAAATTCTCTGTAGTGATATATAATAGTCTAAAAAATGGATCCTACTAGGTATACATACTTCCTTTTAATCTTTTTCGCTTCATTAAGCCGTCAATAAAAAGATAAAATAATTAAATTAGTATAAAAAATCCGGAAAATGAAAAGTGTCAATGACAAGCTCGCCGTTATTACGCCGTTGTGCTTGAAGTCGTTAATACTCAAAGAATCTATAAAGTTTTATGTGCACGCATTATCATAACTCAACGATGTGACATGGACGATCCACTAAACATCTTATCATTGCCATCGTAATCAATTGAAACAAGAAATTCAAACGCGTTTGAAATAGAGTAAAAACATCAGAGGAGGATATTGCGGATAATTTATCGTTATTTGGTATGCGTTACCCAAATTATTTTCCTGTCATCAACTTTTTTATACCCCTGCCACCACCACACACCACCAGCCAGTGCTCATTCAAATATTTATTTTTCTATGAAAATTCACAAGGCAGACTTAAAAATAAGTTGGCGAGTTTAAAAATAATTTCATTAGGTCTATATTTACAAGTTTGTAAACATTCCTACGTTTTTATAGGAATCAAAAAGAAGGCTGTTTCACATCTACGTTTTCTAATGTATATATAGAGTCTTATTATGATCGATCATCATTATATCGTGTTCCTATCAAAGATATTAACAGATTTCGGCTTTCCTTTTTACCTTGTGCTATGAACTAAAACATAGACATTTAATATAACGTTTTATAAATTATGACCATCATCCATCACTTCATTTTTCTTTTCGGAAAGTGTTACGGAATATTTTCAATTTGCTTGAAAATTGCGTAATCGGAGATGGACTATTATTAGAGAATATATTAATACAATTTCACTCTACAATATACTAAAATTTATTTTTAACACCATATCCTCATCATAATTTCCTATCAAAAGCTGTGGTTTCTACTTTCTCAAAGCAATGCTATACGAGTACAACTATTACCAGTTGTATATAAATCGCGAATGGAGATATATCCTCGTGCGTGAACAAAATTCAAAATTTTAATTATTCCACGGTATTTTAAGATGTAAAGGGTTATAAGTAGGTCTAATGTAAGCTTCTTTGATTACTTGCACGCATTCCCTTGCTAAATATAAACGTG
>JAHZNK010001495.1:0-12558 GCA_027744615.1 Lepidocyrtus cf. nigrosetosus NNG-2020 | reverse complement strand
AAATTCTAAAATTATCTGCATAATTTTCTTTTAAAATAACTTACAAACTTGTGTCAAAGGTGCTTCTAGCATATTACAGCAGCAGTAGTTACAGTTACGTTCAAAAATGTCCTTTTAGAATAATTATATAGGTTTTATGTACAATGTACAACGATAATGAATATATCATAGCGTTATTATTATAGTCTGGAAAAAATCCTCATAGTTGTTATGCAAGAAAAGGATCGATGTGTGTTGTATGACAGTGTAAATATAATTTTGGTAATGGAACTACAGTTAAATATTTAATTAGTTTATAGCTATGGGAAAAGATAAGAAATTATGTATAATGGTGCTTCATTGTACATTTGCTACTTTTACTGTCATAATCAGTTACGATGCTGCTGTAATATGCTAGAAGCACCTTTGACACAAGTTTGTAAGTTATTTTAAAAGAAAATTATGCAGATAATTTTAGAATTTCTTGTTGATTTAAGCACCCATACCATACAAGATTCTCCAACTAAAACTACAGACCGTGGACATAAACATTTTAACTAGTTTACGCAATTTTTTAATTACAATACTGATAACGGTGTTGCCTTTGAAATTTACCAAGTTTAGCTTAATATCTTAAATATCAGGTTTCAAATTATTTTTAGGCTTAATTTTTATTCTATGAGAAAGTTACTAATTTTTGTATTTTTTGGTATCGCAAGGAAAACAACAAGCAACTCCTGTTTATCACATTCAGAAAATTCCTTTTTTTGACACATGCATTGATCCACATCTGGTATGAGAAAACAAAATTATGAAAAAAACAAGGATTTGCAATTTAGCAACCACAAAATGCAATAAGTCTAGATTAACATCGTATTTGATTTAATTGCGGATAAAAAAATGAAATATAAACAACGTGGAAAACAACAAAGAATAGTTGACAATATTTTAATAAACTATTTATAGGTAAAAATTGTAAGCAATTTTGTATAAAACAGTGTGCTTCATTCCAGAAAACACCCTACTAAACAAATATTTGCTTTGATAAGCATTTCATATAGTCACAGACTTTGCTAAGATGAGCTATATTTTAGTTATGATGTTCTAATCAATTATTGGTCTTAAGTTTTATTTTTTTTGCAAGGGCTCAGTCATCTCAGCAAAATCCAGCGAAAATATCATCTTGGGTTTACAGCAGTAGTATTTAAATTCTTTAGTTTATATTATTCAATATGAAGATAGGGTAGGAAAGAAGTCTCAAATATCCCAGATCCATTCAAAAGCTGCACACATACTATAATAATAATTATTTGCTAAACAATATTCTCCTGAAACTCTTTTAATGAACGACATGAAGGAAAGGGTTTGTTGGAACACACTCGTGAAAGGTAATAAATAGTATAATTTTGAAGTAATTTTTTTAAATATTAATTTTTTTCTTGAAAGTATAAGGAAGTATCATCTACTTTGTAAGACAATTAGTGTAAAGGGAACTTTTAACTTTTCTACACTTTATTACTTATTCTTTTTATTTTAAGGAAGCAGCAACGACAGCCTTTGATTGATATCTAATAATACTTAAGACTTAAAATCTATGTACGTAGCTACTTTTTTAATACTTGCTGATATCCGTTTAGGTCTAACAGTCTATCAAAATTTGAAAAGTTCGTTTGGATCTTTTGGAGATGCTCGTCGTTTGATTGATTCTGGGAAAAAAGATAATTGTTCAAGGTTGCTCCACCTACGGTCCTAAGAGTGAAGACTATAGCTAAAATCATAGCTGGAAAGAATCTCTGTGGGAAGACGACAGGTGTCAACAGATAGTTTTAAAATGGATTCTGAAAAGATTGTTAAAAATAATAGAGCTAAAATTAAACAATGAGTTTGATTTCATCCCCTAGAACAATGATCCAAAATAATCAAGTATACAGTTGAATGTTGATAGACTCGTGTTGATATTGCACCAGACGATTTAAATCTTATAACATTTTGTAATTCAATGAGATTTTCTTTTGTAATTTTAATCTCGAACGAAAACAAATTCGTTGTAGTGATTCCATCGAGATTCCTCTGGATCCACTCCTGGTTTCAATTCTGCTGAACCTCCCGCAGTGCCCGAGCCACATGATGCTATGCACCTGTAAAAAGCATTAAAAAATTAGTTACAGTATTTACTTTAGAATATTATAATGAATCTAACTTGAATCCTGTGTATAAAAAATATTTTTATTTTACTTGTTAAAATATTTGCAAACACGATTGCTGTCAGGATTTAGCAAAACAAAATCTCAGAAACTCTTGCAAATTATGGAAAAAGGAAGTAATAATAAAATCTGCTTTTGATTTTTTTGCGATTCATTACGTTTCAGTGAAACATCAATATCTATGAGGGAGGATCAACTCATTTTTCATTTGTTTTTCTACGATCCATTTTTAAATTAAAAACAGAATCTGAAGTAAAAGTTCGAGTTTAAAGCTCGTTATAGTATGAGAAATTGCCAAGGATCTAACCTACCCCATACATTACACAATATTACATGAGAATATGAGTGTATAAATACGCATCTTATAAAAAATCCTTTCCGGGCGTAGTTTAAATGAAACTCCTCGGCAATTTCACTTTCTCGGATTTTTGCTATATCTGACCCATTTTTCATAAATCCATATTCTTGATGGAAATCAGAAACCATATGTGGGAAATTCCCTCATTTCTTGTTTCAATAAAGCAATTTATAAACGCTGGAAGAAAACAAGTTTTAAATTTAACTAAAAAATGGCCAGAAATATGATAAAAGTGCTATTGAGTTTCTTTCCATTATCATCTCATCGCATAACTATGTGTTAGGGAAAGCCGTTCAGCAACCATTTCAACATTTCAGCACGTTTTCATAACAATTCTAAAAAGATAAAAAACCGGGGATAGGTTGTGTGCATAAAATTATATTTATGACATTTTCTGGTTTTTCTCTAGTAAAAACCTTCTTGAAATCATTCCCATATTGCAGGTTTTAAAAATTTAGCCACTCCAGAGTAGTATATAGAGAAAAATATATTTTAACATTTCCACATGGTCGTCATTAACATGATCAGTTGGTAATAATCTGAATGGTTCACTGCTCCCGAAATTGCCAACTTAATGCTTCCTTCAACAAACCTTCGTATTCGTCCTTTATAAAACACACAAAAACTGAAGAATATGACACAAATAAGATAAAAATATTCAATAATAACAATGAGAAGTTTCCAAATATTTTTCACAATTTACTACAATTTTTGTAAAAGTCAACTCCGTTTGAAAGATAGGACTGGACAAGTCTAAAAAAAACTTTATGGAAAAGAAGTTTGGATTAATTTCAAATTTTTCTTTTGCAATGGGAAATGTTTTCCCATTTTCCACAGTTTATAGGGATAGTAGGGAGAAAATAGGTTTAATAAAATATTTCATGGATGTTTTCTACTTTATAGCTTATTTTATGCTTTTGGGGCATTCTGACACACGTCATAACAAAATGAATGCTTTGCAACCAGTTGTTGCAGTACTTTTCTGCAGCAACAAGCAATCCAATAAGTTTACCAATTTGGAAAAGATGTTCGATCAGAATTTTTTCTACAAAAGAGCACAATAAAAAACGAGAATATGCAACACGAAAAGAAAATGGTAAAAATAATGGCAAAGCTTAGTATCAATAACCCCTTTCGGCATACATTTTTAATTTAATGTTTCTTTTCTATAACTTCCAGAGTTTGCTAAAAGGACGGGACTCTTGGCTTAATGCCTTTCTGCCACCTTAGCACTCTCCGACGTACCTTTTGATGTACAGGATCCTTGTTTCAACACTGAAATGCATTCACAGAGTGTACCCCTTCTCCAAAGAAACCCATCTAAATTCCAAGACCTTCATTTTATTTTACTTGCACATTAAAATGAATAAGTTTTTAGAACAAGATTAAATGATTCACGAAGAAAAGTAAACTGCACTTAGCCCTTCTTTTCAATAATGCACAAAAAATATTCCAATATTTTCTCTACTTTCTACCGGAATATTTCCATTTCCCCGTTTTCTCAAAGATATTTTATTGATTGACGGGTAGAACATTACACTGAATTTTTGATAGCGTAGATTCAACTGGTTTCTTTGCCAGACTGTGAGTTTCCTGACTGCTAATGGAAATAAAATAAGTTGCAAAGAGTTTCAAATTAATAGTCTGTTTTAAGAATAGCCACTACTCCGAAAAATACGGATTTTTAATCTTTATATTCACACTTGATATTAAAACTTGGAATGGAAGGCAATATTAAGCCTTGTTGATATGCAACCTTAGAATTCAATTTATTTTGGATCAAAGATCTAACTAGATGAAAATACGTTTATTTGTTATTTTGTAGCTGTATTCAATAAAAAATAAATTACTCTTGTTTTAAATAAAAGCAATCAAACAACAATTTCAATTAACCTAAGTGTAGTTGCTAAGAAAACCATTTACTTTGACTTTGATTAGTTTCTTGCAAATTGCAACCAGAATTTAAATTTTCTTCAACTTTTGTGATTTATCCATGTCACGGACACAGCGGCAGTTTTCAAACTAATCTGGTAATACTATAAAAGCAAGAGGTTAAATTATTTGAATGGGTTTCTTCTAAAGTGTTAAGCAAGCTTCACAAACAGTGATCTGCAAAGGAGAAAATATCCATCTTTTTCCCAATATCAAAGCTTGTTGCAATTTTTTAAAATCTCCTTTCAATTTTGTAGAATGACTAGTTTGTAAAATAAAATTTCTGTAGTTTATCTGTCCGTTTATCTCCTTTCAAATAAAAATGCTTGCAGTGAATGAATAGTAAATTGTTGAATGGACATTCCATTTTTAACAATTGAACAAGAGCACATGATCAAATAAAAAGCGTCATTAAAATTTATCTTTCATTGTCAGTATTTTTACAGCAGGCTAATTTAAAGCTAAGGTACATGTGAATTCTAATACGTACCTGTAGCTGCCTTTTAAAAAAAATCCATTATGTAAATCACAAACAAAGCTAAATATAATTTCATTAAAGTTTAATTCCATATGATGAATGACATATGTCATTTGTTTTTAATGACAAAGTACATCAGAATCACTAATCCGGTGACGTTCTAAAAAGCTAAAAACATCAAGAGACACAATGTAGAAACGGCTAAAATAGCCAATTAAAAATGCTTCTAATATATACACTATATAAACTATAATTATTGTTTTATATATTGAATTCTTTAATTCTAACATAATACTGCTAATGCCGAAGCATTAACTGGAAAATCTTTTACATGACAGATTGTTAAAATCCAAGAGTCCATTACCGAAAGAAAAACATTCAATTATACTTTCCCTGACTTTGTTATTATAAATCAAACAAGAAATCCTTTAACACGAGCACTATATATGTTTCGCTTCTTTGTTTAATGTCGCCATTGGCTCTTATGTATTTTATTAGTAATTCGATTCATCATTTATTCCGACAAGCTGTCTTTTAAAGTATTTGCACGGTTATTGACATGGAACAATTACTGTCATATATGTCCCAGACTTTAATTCCCTTAACTTATCAAATACAAAAATTGATAAAAGCTGTCTCAAAAGTAAATAAATCCTCTTCTGTAGAAAGCTTACCTGATTTCCAAACATGTAAACTGATACTTTCAAAGGAATCAATTAGAAAAGAAAACTGCTACATGATACCCTTAGCTTTTAAAGCGGAATCCTATTCAAATATTTAACAAAGCTTTTTCCATGAAACAAAAAACTTGCATGTGGGCTGTGGGATTGATGTCGGATAAAAGATTTTTAATGCCGAAGATATTATTACGATCATAGCAAAGTAGTATTTTTCAGATAAAAATGAATCAGTGCAGGGAAGCATGATTGTAATAGGCATGGAAATAATAATGATACGAACTAATCATTTTCTTCACGACAGGAAATATAAAAAGAATATTAAAGCAGAAATATATCATGCTGGTTTTTGCTTTCTTGTTGAAATAAAACATAAAACGTTCAATAAATTCAAAGAAGATGGATGTGAGTAGTTGAAAGCAGTGATGAAAAATTCTCGTGTTGAGAAAGACAAAGGGACTTTCAATTCCCTTCTTCAGTATTTAATTAATTTACATATTTTCCCCTTTATTATTACCTTTTGTCATCCCTGATCATTATTTGTTGAATTCCACTTGTTCACTGAGGAAAGATCACATGAAAAATAGAATGAGTATGGGAAAATGAAGGAAAATCCGCTTTTATTATTATTTTCTCCTTATTGCATTCCCTTCAACGTCTATTCATGTTCTGACGCTTCTTTTTCTACTTGTTCACGATTCCTTTTTATCCCTGTCTGCTTTACTGCTGAGAGAAGTGAATCGTTTATTAAAATGAACAGGAGCAACAACAAAACATAGTTTTCTTCACGACATGATGATTTTTTGGATAAGTTTGACAAGGAAATGAAATGATGATTTGAAGAAATGAGTTAAATTTCAATTTCTCTTATTTTTCTCCACTAGATTGTTTTTATCATACAATCTTCATCCCCAGTATCCTCAACATTATCATCAAACTTGTGATCATGATCCGTATCATACTACATGCCTCTCTGATATTCACTTCATCTCAGTCAGCAACACGTCAATACATTTTTCTTTTCTTCATCCTCTTCAACTTTTTTATAGTCTTTTCTTATTCACATCACTTTTTCCTCTGTTGCAATCCTACCACATGCTCCTTCAAAAACAGAGAAAAATAGGAAGCCCAAATTCAACATTTTCATACTTATTGATAGTAACTATTCAACCGAAATGCTTTAGTAGAGGAGTTGTATTTCAAGCTTTTTTTCTAATACTACATAGATATACATATATCCACTATAGAAACACGTTTAGACTGGCAATTGAGCCTAAACCAAAATGAAACTTGAATGGGATTTCTTCCCTGATATTTACGTATTATGCACAGTAACATAATAATAACACATTTTGGGTTTCATTTTGAATTTTTCCTGTAGACAGGAAGTCATCAAATGGAGCAATTGCCATTATACCTGACTTGAGTAAAATAGCGCAGTAGGGAAGAACTTCCCTATTAGATTGCAAATGTTTGGCTAAAGAGTAAAAAATAAGGACGACAATTTTCATTCTGTTTTACGAACCTTTTTCCACACAACCCAGATGAATGACCACGGCTGAACAGGCAGAAGAAAGTAAAGGAAGTAAGATATGGCTGCAGCTATGCCTGCTCATTTTTTTCCTCATTTCACTATTCAAAACACTCATCTTTGTTTCTCCTTGTAGCAAAAAAAAACTTGAATTTCTTAGAAGAAACTAGGATCGACTATTTTTTCTGCATATTTTCAAGACAAGCTCATGGCTGAGCAAACTCCATTTTAACTTGGAATCTATAAGGCAAACATAAATTGGAATTTTCTCAGTCCCATTACCCATCCTCCTTTCTAGTGATGATGATGGTGTTGGTACATTCGCAGAGAATCATAATTTCTTTCCATTCTCTCCTTTTCTCATCTTTGCAAACCTAGTAATGGATCTATAAATGGATATGAAAAGAATGAATATGATGAATACGATACTCTACCCCTTCCACTGCTCCTTCGTTTTGCCCTTATGGTTGAAATAATGCAAAAATGAAACAACCAGAAGAATAAGAAGATGATGAAGAGAAAGAAGAGTTGTGAAAGGAATATTATTATGCATTTATAATAAATTTACATTCCGCATTTCTTTAATAATAATGGACAGTTTTCTCTTTCTACATTCCCTTTCCTCCGTCCTGGAGGCAGTTCACTTTGATGTGAAGATGGATAGTGAAAATGAAGAAAAGTTGAATAGAAACTAAGCTTCTGTCGCTAATCATATTCTATTCAATGCTGGAGAAAATCACTTTGGACAGTTTGTAGAGTTCTTATCATTACCTCATCTCTGTGTATCTTTCTACTTTCTTTATCTCCTTTCTCTCTCTTCACACGTACGTCACAAGTGTACACACTAATTTCCCTCCTGTACCTTGCGGGACATCTCTCCTTGTTAAATAAATACAGAAAGGACTTATTTTGCACAACTCCTTTGTATCCTCTAACTCTTTAAACTCTTTTGAACCTGTTAATTTAAGTGACACATGGAAAATAGAAGAAAGGGTTTATATTGACTGCGTGGGGGAAAAGCAGAAAATGAAGTAGAATTGTTTTCCAATTAAAAAGTTAAAAGAAATTATAAAGCAGTTTAAAGACTTCAAATAACAAAAACCAGGCAAACATGCAAACTAAATAGAATTGAATTTATTTATTAATAAAAAACTTACTTCACGACACAGAGCCACGCGACCACATACAATGATTCTGGCCAACTTTCGGAACTTAACGTCTGATAAACCATCCCGTCCAAATGCAAAAGTCCCTCTGTAGCCTACCGTGATGTAGCCCGTCTGTCGATTTTCCGCTGAAATATAAAAAAACATTTCTTTGGTAGAATTTATTGGACTTTCTAGAAATACAATATTTATAAGAGGTAAAATAAAGGATGATGATTAGCAGTTTGATTGGAGGGATGTTTCCGCTATAATAAATTAAATTAAAACTTGGAAACCTTATTGTTATTAAATAGCTGAGTCAGTTATTCAACTTTTCCTTTCTAGTCTATTTACTCTGTTATCTTTTACTTTTCCTCGCTTCCCTGATTGTGAGTTTCTTGTGAAATTATATGAGTATATTATTATTAAGTATAGCATTGTCTCTTGAGCTTTACTTCTCCTCAATTCTCTTTCCTCTTGAACAAACACGTGTTTTTATAGCGGAGAAAAAAATTCATAAAGAATAGAAAACAATTCCCTTGCCTACAATTTGTATTGCGAAAAGATCTTAAGGCTTATTTTCTGATTAACTTTTTTTTCTCTCTCAGGTACCGATTCTCACAATCAAAGGAGACGACACATATAAAAAGCATAGTTTCATCACTTCTATTCATTACTATCTTTTTTTCAAAGGTTGCAATATTACACAGGAACAAAAAATGAAAAGCAAGACAATTTGGAGAAAAACAGAAAGCTTTTCAATTCCTTTGCTCTTTTTAAACTTTTTCAAAGAATGTTTTAATGCCTCTTAGAGAAACCAGCTGAAAAGTATAATATGAACAAAACGCTGGAGTTTGCAAATACATAACGAGCTAGAATTTTACAGTTTCTTGTATTTTAGCACACAAAAATGCTGGCTTTTTTCTCATCACCATAGATTTAAACATAAAATCAGTAATGAATCATCCCCGTCATTACCATCATCATCAATTTCCACCAGTTTTCTCCTCCCTTTTGAACTTTAATTTTTTTAATGAGTTTCGCAAACTCCTATCATTCTCTTTTCAATCTTTAATGCTCTTTTTATTCCTTTTACTCAACTATTTCAAGATTGAAACTTTAGTTTACAAGAGAAGGTTTAAATTATCCTCTTTTGAATGAAATTAGAAAGTATGTTATTATCGTTTGAAAGGATACCGCCACAAAATGTAGATTAATTACAGCTTATTTCTTTGATTCAAAAGCAACGTTGAGCCCTTATGAATTTCGAGTGTTAGAACTTTCACCTTAATCACATTTGAAAGAGAATAAGAATCAATGACTTATAGTATTTTAAGGCCAATTTTTTAATTTTATCATTATTATAAGATGTAAAACCTACAAGAACAAAAGAATTTTAAATTGGGGGTAAAATGATACGTACAATTATTATTGGGCTTGCTTTTGTTTTACTCGCACTGTCAAAACGTAAGAAACAAAAAACATAAAAGGAAACAAGGCTCAATCCTGATTACAAATTTGTTTGACAATGATAAACAATCTTCAAATAATTTTTCATCCCTTTCTTGTTTTATTCATCCTATTAAAGCCTAATTTCAAATATCGAATTTGTTGTTCTCCCTGGAAGCCATCATTATAATAGAACAATTTGCATATCTTTATATATATGAAAGTCAAATTTTGCAAAGTCCCTTTTAGTAATTTTATATTTGCATAAGTTGCACAGGGTGATATGTATGCATGAAAAAGGGGAAAACGCCAGCATCAGCAACTGTTGTTTTGGAATAACTTTCCTGTCATTTCCAGACATCTACTTTTCTATTGCATTGCACACAGCACAACACACTAAAAACCTTTCGTAATATTCCTTAGAAAGCTCGGATAGTTCACAATTTTCATCCCAATTTGAAATTCAAAACGCATTTTTAGATCTTAAACATTGAATCACGGTCATATTTTAAAGTTACGAATGGAATTTTTTATTTTCACATATTTTTGGCCTGACTAAAAATCTCGTTTGTATCTTGTCTGGTTATAGTTTTGTAGTATTGTAGTTTTTGAACAACGTAATTGACTACTGAAATAAAGATATTTGAAAGGTAGGGAATACATAGAGTTTGCGCTCGTCACTCCCGCATATAAAATTTATCATTTAGTTGACGCGAAACATAGTAAGTTTTGTTATTTAACAAAATGTTCCAAAAGTGATGAGGAAGTTTTTTTCTTAAACCACTTTCAAAAGTACTTTCCCTTCTGTCAAAAATACTTGTCGGAATGTAAAAGTGCCACAAAGGTTTTACTACACGAAGTCACTTATGTCACTCTTAACGTGTACTTCAAAAAGGAGACCACGGCCAAGAAATGAATTGCGGAAGGTACCCATCGGGTGAGTTTTCATGTTTATTCTCAAAATGTTTATAAAAATCCAATGGTTTGCTTGGCTGAACAAAATTCTTGACTTTATTTGCAAACAAGCACCATCCAATCCATTTCTTGACATGCTTTAATGGAACTTGGATAATATTTTCTACGCTTGTTGAATCCCTTCTTCCGTTTTTTTCCTTCCGTTGTTTTTATATTTTTCTATTGACATTTCCAAATCCCGAGCTTATATAATAAATCCAGAGATGCTACGGAAAATATTTTTGCGCTTGTGTCTCCCTTCAGTAAAATATTTAAATAAAAAACAATTGTATTTGCATCGTTAAAGAAGAAGTTTTACACATGCTGCGTTGCTTTCTCTGCTAGTTACAAGCCAGGGTCGAGAGGTTTTTAGTTTCTAACAAAGAAAAGTAGAAACAAACATATTCATAGTTTTACAGTATAAATAAGTCATATGACATGTTGTGTAATGGATTACAAATGAAATTCTTTTCAGACGACAACCATCCAAGAAAATAGGAAGATGGAAGAGAAACTACTGACATTGTGGCGTAATGTGGCATGTTATCACCATGAAAGAAAATGGTGCAAGTGAATGACATTTTTTGAGGAAAAAGTAGCACGAAAAAATGAGAAGGTATTCTCCCATCTCTGCGCTGTCCTTCTTGTCATCGTTGAATCCTTCAGGAGCAGTCGTTTACAAAAGGAGATAAGTGCACAAAGAGGATTTCTTTTCCATATTTTCTTTCCGCTATTGCTACTCTTCAAACCATCACACAAGCTACATACCTACACACACTTTCTTCGTTTTCTCCGGAGGAGTGGAGAATCGTAATAGTCTGTCAGGAAGAGTATGAAAGTTGTGAAAAAACGGAGACGTTGCCAGTTGACAAGTGAGAAGAACATTTGCCATTTTCCATCCTATCATCTTATACTACTTCTCTACCTTCCTCTCAGCCTTTTCCCACTCTTCCCAAGTTTGTGTCAGTAATGGAGAAGGTACAAAGAAGAGGTTATGTCCTTACAACATTGTCTATGCATAATGTAGAGAAAACTCATGAAGATTGAAGGCAATAAAGGGAAATATAAAAATTGAAAATTCATCTTCTTGGCCAGTTTTTCCATTGTGATGGGAGGACAGATTTAAATTGACTCTTTAGTCAACATCAGTAATAATGTAGGGGAAAAAGTACACGGCGCACGGTAATAACTCTTCTACGATATTGTCTACGTCACAATGTACTTTCTTTAGTTTTTTCTCACAAACTTCTTGCGTGCTAGTTATGGGCTCCGTCTCAATTCAATTGGGGGCTGTAACTGCGGAATATCTTGAGAAAATGTGTCAACTCTTGAGGAAATTACAAAATATTGAAGTTTTTGTTCCGACAAGTCACACAAAATTACCTTTTAGCAGTCTAACATCTACAATGCTAACTTGAAAATGAAAACATAGTTGATTTAAAAATGTTAAATTTTTGTCAATAAACAAAAATGTAGGCAGTAGTGATCTTACCTGAGTTTGAGAGGAAAAGCAAAAATTATGGAAGCTTATAATTGTCTAGTTTTGTTTAGGTTTTTCAACATGTTGACTTTTTATAGTATTCATGGTCGTATTTAGGTTTGCTAGTAAAAACAGCAGTTTCTGTTCGTGTATCATGCAATTTAGCATTCATCATTGTACAACAAAGTTTAGGTTTCCACGTAATATACACAAATAGGTTACAGTGTAGTTAACAAGAATAACAAGGTTTTTAAGTTCCAGAGTAAGATAGAACAAAAGAAAGGAAAGCCATATATTTCAAAGTAACCTCACTATTAAACTTGAATTTTCCCTGTCATTTTATTTTTTTGGTAAGTAGATGATAGCTCATT
>JAHZNK010001494.1:0-16451 GCA_027744615.1 Lepidocyrtus cf. nigrosetosus NNG-2020 | reverse complement strand
CGTCCGTTCCCACGAGAAGTCAAATACGCCTTAACAGATCGTAACCAAATTTGGCAGAAATGTAGACTGAACCTTCCGACAGAACTGTATAGTTTTTCAAAAATTATGGTCCAACGGTTTGGCCGTTACGAATGAAAGTTTGCACAAAGGTGGAAATTTTCATTGAACCTTATGCAATGAAACCATTATAACTTAAAGGTTGTTGAAGCAGTTGTAGTAAAATTACTCTTTGATGACTACTTAAGTTGATGGCTCAAACCAGATAGCTTTAAGCTTCTTTGTCCAAACGGTTACAACGGTGGAATCGGCCGTTATAAAGTTTATAATTGAAACCTATAGCATGTAGCATATCATTCGAACGGTAATAACTTGGAGACAAAAAATCTGCCAATATTTTCGCAAATTTGCAAATAGTTTTCGCGAAAATTGCAAATATACAAAACAGTATTGAGGTCAAAATATTAAAACAAAACATTTTACACACAATTCTACAATTTTTTTGCAACTTTCCTGAAGATTTTTAAGTTTTGACGTAACGGTTAACTCTTGAAGTTATATAGACACTTCGAGCTAGTAACTAGGCAAGCTTGCGGCCTTTTATTGCATTCCATTCCACTTTTCGGTTTTCGCATACTCATTATTGTTCTCGGTTATATGCATTAATTTTGTAAAATATTCCTCATAAAGTTTTGTCTTGATGACTTGACGCATCGTTTTATTTCTGCAACCCCTGCATTTCATCGTCGATTTTGACAAATGCATGCGAAAAAATAAAATAGCTCTGCTTCCTTGAAAATCTATTACATAAGAACATTATTCCGCTAAAAGAGTAAAACTAAACAGATACTTTTCACATAAGAGAATACCTGGCGTAAAAAATTAGGCTCATAAAAAAACTCCATACCATTTCATTTCCCCATGATAATTAACAAAAAGATTTTTCAGATTGTTGCGACTGTGAAAGATCAACCTCCTTATTTGGCAAACTGGTAAATGTAAAAGTAGCACCGGTGCAGTGACGACATGACAGCAACAGCAGCGTCATCAGCTTCAAAAAGAATGCAACAACGCAACGTTACGTAATATTTGTGAGCATCTTTATTTGCATGCATATTTGTAAGCCCTGTTTCATACTCATCTGCCATTTTTATTGCAAAAACGGGATTCTTTTTACTCTTCTATATCTACCCTTTGCATTTACTTTCCACTTTGCTAGAATACATCTGGTTTTCAATACAAAAGGATACGTTTTTGCTAATTGTTCCAGATTATTAAACCCAGTTGATTTATTGTCTGAAGCGGAAGTTTATGCAGGTGCTTCATCCCCAGTATCATAACACGCATTACTATTATATTTAGTTCTATTCATGCTGCCGCATATTTGCAAACTTAAATTCTGCAAAATCAAATTAAATAATTCTCATTCAATCGGAACGGAATAAATATTTATAAACTTCAACATCCCACCATTTTAGTTACCGAGTTTACCTGTGCCAGATAAATCATAATCATTTCAATTCAAATTATCCTACAACAGCCAAACCTTTGTGCTCAGAAAAGATGAAACTGTTTTAATAACGACCACAAAATAACGGACTTTTCCCAAAGTTAATTGAAGATATATATCGATAAAAAACACGGACAAGTTGGATTATAAAAATTATCTTGTAATTCTTGTAAATCTGTAAGAATAATGATAAAAGGATGAGGTAATGTGCGTGTGTGGAAGGGATTAAAACTTCATTGTAAACGCTATCTGAGAATCGAGCAAAAAAAAGCAACAAAATTTTTGCTTTGAATGAACAGATGTTGATGCAATTCCCATACACATTTTTTGTGAAATGAACCACATCACTACTCCAGCTGTCAATATCTAACCATGCAAAGTAATTTTTGTGGATTTGGTTTAAAATGAGTTTATTAATTAGTGAATAACTTAACGAATTTTTAGTGAAAAAGTTACTTTCAGAGAGAGCTCTTTGTGCCCAGACCAGATAGTTTTTGTGGAGTTTAGTTTTAGAAATGAAGTTGAACAAGATGGACTTGGAAAAGTGGAATTAATTAGGTTTAATCATAAGAGCCAAATTTAATCCTGAATAAATAAGTTTGCGTCATTAGGATGACGTTAATAATTTGTGAGTAAATAACAGTGAAAGCTTATCTGTTTCAAAATTGAGGATATCTTTTTGATAAGATCTAGTTTAGCGCGAGAAAAATTAACTGAATTTAATTAAAGTTTAAATACTTCCCTGTTGTAGTTAAGAGACGGTGGAAATTAGTTAAATTATTTTCCCTATTACTTCCTTCGAAAAAGTTGCCGAAAAATCTAAATGGGATTGCCTCCATCTGCTGACACTTCCGTCTCAATAGGCAAACAAATGCCGGACTTAAATACAAGTAAGTTAAGGTTATGTAATTATTTTCGATTTTTAAAGTTTACATTTATCACCGATTTTGTTTAATTTCCTTTGTTGTAAAAGCTTTAATTAATCAAATACTGACACATGAGTATTTATGCTTGCGCGTGTTACTCAGGAAAAGAATTTTTTATGGAATCAATACAAATCAAAAATTGATGATTTTATATAATGCAGTAAGTAGTTAGCTAAATTCATATTAAATGAACATAATAATATATATTTTAAAAGCTAATGAATACGATGATGATGATCGTTTGTGTATTTAGGCTTCGCAGTGTTATATGTTAAAGATGATTACAGCAACTTGTAAAAGATATGGATGAGTTGGTGTTCATGTGGAAAAGCTTTTATAATTCATGGCTGCGCAACTCTTTAAAATTTTAATAGTGAAATATTGAAAAGAAAACGAAAAAGGAATATATGACCAGATATTCATCGCCGTTTTTTATTTTAGCATTTTATGGAGTAGTTTACGTAATTGAATTGCATACTATAAATATATGTATAATAAAATGAGCAAACATCTTGATCCCTAAAATCGCTAAATGTTAAAGAGGAGTAGTTATCTGTTCTTAGTATGGTGATGATGAGTTTGCGGTGATGTTCGGCATTGGCAATATTGGCAGACTTGTAAACTTATTATTTTGTATTCATTTTATAGGAATTTGTGTAGAGAAAGAAGTTGTTGGAAAATGGAAAGACATAGACATTGGCGCGTAGTATTACGTTAGGTAATAAATAATTACTCCCCTCCCATATACTGTGTACTTTGACAAATTTGAAAGTTGTTCGTTCAATAGAATTAGTGGATGCATGTAATGTTATTACGCAGTGAAGCAGAATGAAGATGTTGCTAAAATAGAACCACGAGCTGTCATAGTTAACAGAGTAAGAAAACAAGATGTCAAAATGTGTTCCAGTGGGCCGCGCATCTCACCTGTTAAATGTTTGAACCTGGAAGCTAAATATAATTTGCGTAAATAGTTAAACATCTGGCGAAGATGAGAGAGATGAATCTGGTGTTAGATTTCGATTGTTAATAAATAACGTATTTATCTTTGGCTGATTTGTGTAGATTAATCAGTTTTTCTGGTTTCCAGATTTAGATGGGGAAAGGAAAATCATGTTAGCATAATATTTCCTTGCGACTAATCCAGGACTAATTATCTTTGGAACTTTTTTAAACAATGCCTTTAATCAAAATATTTAATTCATTTTTTACAGACACTAGGCATCATACGCTGAAGTATGTGAGCTTGGTGACCCTCGTTGTTCAGAATGCTGCGCTTGCTTTATCGATGCGATATGGGAGGACGCGGGATGGAGACATGTTCATTTCTTCCACTGGTATTAAATCCTTATTAAAAATTCTTCTAAATCACTAATTCCAGCTTGGTTTCAGATATAATATAATTGAAGGTTGTTATTTTTTCTAGCTGTATTATCGGCGGAAGTCATCAAGCTGATAATTTGTCTCTATGCAGTATTCACGGAACATCAAAATGTCCAAAAGTGGATGTATGACTTGAGAATGACGATCGTAGTTAATTTTTCGGACACTCTCAAAGTTTGTGTTCCATCATTTGTTTACGTGATACAAAATAACTTGCTGTACGTCGCCGCTTCCCATTTAGACGCTGCAACGTATCAAGTAAGAAAAACTTTTGTTAAAATTAAACCATTTTGAAATGGTTTCAAATTCATTTGAATCTTTTTGCAGGTTACATATCAACTTAAAATCTTGACAACTGCAGTATTTAGCATAATAATGTTGCGAAAGAAGCTTATTTCTACACAATGGACAGCCCTTCTACTACTCGTCGTAGGCGTAGTTCTCGTCCAGCTGGTCCAAACTGATCACAAGCCAACGTCGTCATCAGCATCGAAATCTCATTCAAATTTAGAAGATCAAAATAGGGTTCTGGGCTTTTTGGCGGCTATTAGCGCTTGCGTACTTTCCGGATTTGCTGGAGTCTATTTCGAAAAGATCTTGAAAGGTTCTAATATTTCCGTTTGGATGCGAAACGTGCAGCTTTCTCTATGCTCCATCCCATTTGCTTTGTTAACCGTTGCTTTCCACGATTTCTCGGCCATCACGAACAAAGGATACTTCTTTGGGTAAGCCGTATACAGAACGCACATCATTGCCATCACCTACATTTTTGATTTACTTGTAATTTTCGATTTTATTTGCAGACCATCTAAACCAAGTCAAGTAATCTCAAAGGTTTAAAAAAATCCACTGAAAAATAGAAGCTTATGAAGAGAGCCAAAACTTATTCCCTCTAATTGTCTTTCCTGTTAATATAGTTCGTTTTTAAATAAACGAACAATAAAAATGCGTTTGATTCAACTATTATGTACCATTTTTATTCCATTTTTATTCAAATTGTTATTAAGACGTTTAGGGTGTTGTTAAGTGGCCAGAAGTATTTTAAATATCCTTGTGTATATAAGATTGGGATCTAATCGTAGACTTCCATTATCTGTAAGAATTTTAATTTGCTTATAGATACAAATTAACCTTTAAGATTTTTAGTGTTGATGCGACGATGATGAAGTTACGTAATTACCTTTACATCTTTATAATTTTGTAATGGAGAGAGAAGAAAGATCTTGTTTATCTTCGATTTTGTGACTGCTAAATCTTTTATATGAAGAAGTTTATTGCACCAAAACGTTAAAAACTCGTTATTAAACTAGGATCTTAATTTATTTATTTTACTTTATACGGACAACGTTATGATCTAAACAAGTCTGGTTTTTAATGTACTTGTGTGTAAGTGGGATTTTTATTTTAAGAATATTTATGGTGCTTATTCTTTTATAGTAAGTAATTTTAGGCATTTAAATCAAAATGATAATCAAATAAAAGGCAAAAAGCTATAATATTAATCAAAAATATTTGTTATGCTGTTATAATTTCGTGAGTGAGTATTTTCTTTGACAAATGTACTGCATTTTATCATATTTATCTCTTAGAATGGTTCAAAATTGATTATGTTAGGTTTATAGTTTTGCCATTTCCAATTCATCAATACCCACACTTCTATTCCATAGCCTTTTTGAATATCCATGGAGAAGCAGATTCGGTTCGCAGAAGCACACTTCCATTCATTTCAATTTTCCTATTCATAAAAGTCATATAAAATGTATTTCCAGCTAACCTTATCCCAACTAACTTTCATTCCAAAACGAAAAAAGGTTGCCTGAAGGAAGAAAAAAAATGCCATTTGCCTTCTCGTCTTTCTTCATCTCTTCGTATCATCATCAACGTCAGTAAGTTAACGAAGCATATTAATAGCTTTCGAAGAGGCTCAGAAGAATAATGAGGAAACGAAGGAAAAATTTAACATAACAAAAAGTGAAGGAATGTACGGAGAATATGAATAACCAAACAATGTTAACAATATAATACTACAAAAAAGCCAAAAACTAAAATATTTCATTCTTCTCTTCTGACTCCCTAAACTCTCTTCTTACTTTAGTAGTAAGTCTTATGTCAAAGCCAAGCAAAGCTCTTTCGCTTTGTCTTCCTTCGCTTTTCTTCTTAATTCAGCTTTGTCTCCCTCACATTACATAACTTTAGCCCTTTAAACTTTTGCCTGGAATTGAGTTTTTCAGAAATGGAATAGAGTGGTTCATCATCAGTGTTATTTGCTGTTACCATTTTACCGTCATCATCAGCTTCCGCACGATATGTAGATACAGTTGCTCTCATTTATGTATAAAAACTGCATGCACCGCAGAAGGGCAATAACAATTCTTATCCCACTCCAATGGCAATGTAACCATGTGCTGCTACTTCAGTCTATGCATTATTTTTTTGCTGGTAAAACATAAAAATTCAGAACCCTTCTTGTTTCCTAGCCACTTCCTCTCACTTACGATCAGAGTTTTTATATGCCCTTCTGTGTAAAATGCTGCAAGTAGGACCATGAAATTGATGCTGGTGCTACCTACGTACTTCTGCTAAAGTAAGTTTTATTACTACTTTGGCCCATCTCATGTCATAAACTAGCCCTGAACTAGTGAGAGCCCTCTTTACCTTCTTCTTCATTTTCCCTGTCTTTGGCTGGATAAAAATGTGAAATTATGGCCAGATCTTTTCCAATTCTATTTACTTGCTTTGGACCTGCATAATTTCCCCCCACATTTGAATTCTTCTGTTTTCTTGTTTTTGTAACAATGAATTTGCTAATGCCTAATAAAAGTAAGTTTCTTCCTGCAATTTTCCTTAGATTACAATACTGTACACGTCGTAAATGCCAGCATAAAATGATATATTTTTACAAATGGATATACGAATAGAAGTAACAAGATAAATTTAAATCTTCATTCATGATTGAACACTCTTTCAGTATGACATACTCCATGCAAACTATATTTTTATGAAATACTGTACATTTAAAGCATGCATGGAAATAATGAAACTTAAGTATACATATTCCTCTTCATGATTCAACTAACTATTCCCGCCTAACAATGAGACTTAACTTAAGTGTTAAGCTCGAATTAATAGAAAATAGCTGGATCTATGACAATGGCACAAGTTTGAAAGGAGATGCATCAAAATGAAAGGTAGAAAGACCTCTTATAGGAAAAAGCGAGCGAGTAAAACCAGAGACTACTGCAGCGCTCTGGAATGGAGAATTGGAGTGAATGAAGGAAATATACGAATGATCTATACCACCACAACCACGAGTCCACGAGTTACAAACATCCTCCCTCCGTCCGTCAGTCAATAATGTTCCGTTTCTCCCTACAGTTTCTCTGGCAGTATGATTTTGACAACTCTCTTACATAGTCTCACCCAGAGACACAAGAAATTGCTTGGCAATTGTCTAGAAAAAAGATCTAAAGGGAATGGGAAAAATAGATAAGAAAGTTCATACACAAATTCGAATTACTTAAATGGGAACGAATGTGGATGGGGGTTAGCTAGTGCGAGTCAAATAATATTCAAGTCTAATCTACCAAAAAATAATAATTTCCATAATACTTAGAAAAATAGGAACTATTTACATCGCTTACATTTCATGCGTTGTTACTTTTCTTGCAAAAAGCCTGCCATTTAAATGGCATGAAAGAGGATAAGAACTGGAAAATAACAAGTTGGGTAGAGAACCTAAAGAGAGACAGAAGAAATTTATACAGGATTTTATTCTGTTGGAGGAATGAATCCTGCAGCACGAGTTTAGTCGTTGTTGAGGTGAGCTCGACAAATGTTCTCTGTGTAAAAATGTGTGTTCTTTCCTTTCCTACATCTCTGTAAATGTGCGCTCAAGTTCCTTCCTAGCATGTTTGCTATTACCATTTTACTGCCATTATTGCCATTAATATAAAATTCAGGTGAAAAATATAAGCATAATAATAATAACAGTTTGACAAGTATATTATTATCAATGTCCAAAAGATCATCATCATTATAGCTCGGTGTACTATTTGTGGCAATTTATAAAGTTTTGTAACAATTTCTGCAACAGCAATAATAAAAAATAGGACCAAGTTAATTCCCGGTTTTTCATTGCCTTCTTATTCGATTCAAGTTTCCTGTTTTGTGTAAGTACCAAGCAGAATTAGAGAAAGGGAACACGTAAACTGCTGCTTTTATTATGGCTACTGGTTTTTGCAATGAAATGACCATTAATATTAGCATAAAACTGCTATATAAAATATCCAGATCCTAATTAGTTTCTATTACAAAAATCCAGAAAAGAAGTTAAACTGGAGTTTTATAAGCTTTTGTAAATATATGAGCCTACTGGAACTGCTGCTGCTGGAGGGGGATATTAAACTGGAGAAATAGGAGACTGGTTTTATTATCATTTCATCTTGATTTCTCTCTGCCCTCCTGATTAAAGCTTCCTGTTGGGGGCGTCTATCTATCTGCGTAAACCTGCTTGTCTCTCTTTTTTCATGTGAACACGAGACATAAAACTTTTATTCCTTTTCAAACATTCTAATACAAAAGATCTAAAGCTATTAAAAAGAACCGAAGATGAACATAATGACATGAAGTTTAAATGCCGTGTGTGCGTATTTTTGAACTGTGAGACAAAGAGGATCATGTCGTGAGTGCAAATTTTATAAAAAAAAGCCAGCAAAAAATATTAGCCAACATTTTTTGCATTGTGTTATTGATATCGATATGCGAGTGAGTTTTGGTAAAGTTTAACTTGACTTTCATAGTTTTTGCTTGACATGAAACTTGATGTTTATCTGAGAAACTTCAATTGAATTGGCAAAACTCACTACTTATATACTTTACTATTGCTATACATTCTGGATGAAACTAATCAATATTTTTTACGCGAACTCACTCTCCATTTTTCCACTCACAGTCGTCCTCGTCACTTGACGTGGTTCGTGTTGTACGGTTCAGTTTGAAGAACTGAAAAGGACAAGTTAGTCGTTTCATTACTAACTCTCCGGTAATACAGTAGCCAACAACTTTGATTTTCTTCCTTTCGTGTAAATAATTTCCCACAAAGGTGGATAAGAAAAAATTATACATTTTGCTAAAAAAATACATTATCATTGTTATTAGTAACAAGTCGTGGAGTGGACGTGCAGTTTTAGTACATGTGAGTTGTGGCTATAAAAGAAATACAGTGCTTTAAACATCTGCCTTGACCTTTCATCGATTTTACTGCCTTTTTGGGTGTTTTCTCCTTCCTTTTATATAAACGGAGAAGGTGAATTTCTAATTACGTTTCAAACTCGGCAGCTATTAATAAAAACAGTACATTTGAACAGTTTGCCAATTACTTGTCGACACATGCAAAATCGAAAGTGGAATTTTTAGTGTTTTACGTTGAAAAAGTGCCATAAGAAATAATTCAAGGTATTTTCTAATTTATTTATTTGTTTTGTCATTTTTCATACAAACATTAACTAATTACTTTCTAGGTACAATGCTCACCTATATTTATAACATGAACACACGCTAAGCAAAAACACTCTTATAATTAAAATTTTTACACAATAATCGCAAAGCTCTCTTGTGCCGAATAATCCACTTATTAAATTAAATATTAATTTTTCTTACATAAGTCACGTTTATGTCAAATAATACCAGCTTTTTATCTCTCAATTCATAAATTAACTCATTTGTAGTAACTGTACTTTTACTGACAATATCATGACAACTTGACAGCTCCGTCTTGTTCTTTTTCTTTCTCTTTACTCGGCTTCAGAACTTCAGGATCAAATATTAGCAACGATCAAGATCCAGGTAGTATCATGATAGCGATGATGATGATAATGATTATCATGTCTCATGCAAATTTTTCCGTGTCAACAACCTTATTTTCAAAAAAAATATTTGTCTTCATCCGTTTTCTTAAAAAGGTGTTTCCTGTCCACATGTAATATATTCCTTTGCTGATGTTGATCATCACGTCTTTCTATTTTGAAGGAATCGTTATTAGAATGGAATCCATATCCGGTACAAAGTATCATGCTTCTTCTCCTCCTGCTGTTCTTTTTGATCATCCTCTGTCTCCCTTTTCTTCTCGAGTTTAATATTTTTCTTCAAATTTTTGCACCAGCAAGCAACGTGCATAATTCATTTCATGGCAAACTGCTCTCTCCCTTCTTCACTCGTTTTTTTTTGCTAAAACGCTTCTCACAGCCTTTGGATTGAAAGTTATTCGAGTTTTCACTCAGGTTTGAGTTTGGCTGTCCACTATTATCTAATATTTATAAAACAGAGATGAGGAAGAAGGTTGTTTGGCTTATTTTTGTATTCCTTTCGTCTCATAAGTCAGACGTGTTTTGAAGGAAAATTTGGAAGGGAGGAAAGTTATATTTTGGTGGAGGATGGGAGTAGAAAAGTGTGAGATTCATGTATGTTGATAGTTATATAACCCTGAGGGAAATCTGTCGCAAAAGTTTTTGATGTAGTTTATGGAGGAAAGTTTAATGCGCTTAGCGTTTATTCTCATATTTAGGCACATATAGGCAAGGAGAGATAAAATTGCAAATGGTTTGAGCTCATCCAAAACTAGTCACCTATGGCTCACGTCATCTTCCAAATAAAAATATTCACTATTCCTACATTAAAATATTCATACCCTCTATCAAAATAAAATATCAGGCATCATCAGCATAGCCATATGCATCGTCATTGCTATCATCATTTTACTTGGTGGAAATATTCTGTACAAATATGATTACTTCACAAAATGGATCCAATTTCAGGTTTTATGCAGTTTTTCGTCTCAGATTTTCTTTCCAGAGATTTTGTACGGCTTTGCTTGTAAACATGATCCATTCTTTTCTTCTTGTGAGATATTGATTTCCTGAAGGAAGTTTTAGGGGCAAACTTCAAGCTTTTAGCGAGGCTTAAGTTTATTGCATAATAAAGAAAAGCTGCTTACTTTTACTGATTATAACTTACGGCAAAGTATTTAACGATAATGTTATTAAAACACTTGCCGCAAAAATCATAAAATTTTATCCAGAAAATCTTGAGTTAGAAACGAAAATTAGGATACATTGAATTAGGTAGAGCTGAACATTACTTGGCTGATGAATGATTTTTCGTACATTGCACCAGTCTTGTGATTCTCAGTGATTATTTTACTATAATGCCAAACTTATTGCTCAAAATTTCAAACTTGCAATCATTTTCTTTTGATGTAGTATAACATTATTACATCATCATTATAACTATGCTCATGAGAAAAACTCACGACTTCTTCAACACTATCAATTTCTGTGGGTTGATCGATAATTGGGCGACTTAGAACACAGACATTAAATTACATAGACAATGTAATTTGCAATTTTCAAGACCTTTTTATGTTTCATCCATCCAGACCGCACTGCAGTCAAATCTTAAGCTTTTTAGCTAATTCTTTACACACAATTTATATTCTTACTTGTCAAAAAATTAGCAATTGAAATTGATACTTTAAGTGAATGCATTAGATCCAAAAACAAATTTTGCAGGATTATTTCCAGTACAAAATTTGAATACCGTCTCGATTTGTTTGAATTAAACAGATTACCTATGCACGAATGCGGGAAAGTAATAATACAAGTATGCAACCAAATACATCATAATAATAAATAAAAAACTTCAAAATATTATTTGAAATGTATATTTTACAATACTGAAAAATAGACCGTGTCAATGAATTTAGTCAAGTCAGGTTGAATTGTTACGTGAAAACGTATTTATTGAAGGATTAAGTGGACAATGCCATTCCGATCAAATATTATTTTAAACAAAGCAAATTGAAAATGTATAGAAACGTTTGAAAATGCTCATCACCATCTCTCGCCATCTCGTTTCTTTACATCAGAGTAACCTTACTGTATGTACACACGTGCTTTTTATTGTTAACAATCAGTCATTCTCATCCATCCCATTTACTCAAGTACCATTCTCATCGCTATCCTCGTCAAAAACCAATTGAAAATGACAATAAATTATAAAGAGAATGAAATAGCATGATCACTTCAACTCACCAGATAAAATTTATTTAACCAAGGAGTTATTATATTTTGTAAATAACTCTTCGTCTAAATATCATTATCTTTTCCATACTTTAAAAACAATATTAACATCTTCCTTTGTTCTTCGATTTTAAAGAAGCATATATCACCAACCACCTATTTACTTAACGACTTGTTGTTTACTTGTAATAAACGCAAGAAAATATATCACGAAAACGCGAGGGTTTCAATTATATGACGATGGCACAACCAAGTAAAAAACTGGGAAGTGACCAATGTTGGAATCATAATGGAAAATAATGGATAATAAAAAAGGCACACACCAGCATCATAAAACAACTGATTACTCAAAATTACGAAAGTGAGAATGAGAATTGAAAAGAGCCATCAAGTCTGCAAAGGAAACGATATGCTCTTTTTTCTGGTTTGGTTTGGTTACTCAAGATTGCGTCAACAAAAACCATTTTTTTGTCAATTGAAGAGAGGCTCAGCCTTCAAGATGAATGGATGAGGTTGCTGGTGTAGTATTTGAGAAAAAAAAATCAAGAAAAGTAAAAGAGATGATAAAGAGGAATATAAAAATGAGCTAGACAACGTGTTTTGTCAAGGTTTAAAGAAGGTAGCCTCAGGCGTTGAGGGAGTAGTAACAGATTACGATGAGATTTTTTTACGAGAATGATGTCACAAAGATGCGTGTGGAATATTCAAAGCAGCAATAACAACAACAGCAACATCAATTTGTTTGACAAGGTTAAATTCAATTCGTTTTTATAACAAAGTGACTTGCGCTGGAGGTTCTTTATCCTTGTCAAAACGGCTTTCCAAACATATTTTAAATCACTTTGATGTTGCTTAATAATCTTTTGCAGAGAAAAAAGATATATTTAAATTTTTAAACTTGAATGACAACATCATCATCATACTGCCCATTACGGTGATAAAATATGTAATGTGATTTCATACTTAAAATTAATTTGATGATAATGATGATTTCTACATTTCTAATGATTCCGTCTTATCTCTGTTAATTTTCATTAGCAGCCCATCCTCGCATACGTTTTTATGACTATTTACGAAGGATTTAAGATTAATAAATCTCTTGTATGAAATGGTATTAAAATCCTTTAGATTAGAAACAGATGAGAAAGAATGTCCATTTTTTGCTGTGCTTTTGATTTTTAGTGATGGATGGGAGGAATGACGTTTAATATGATACTACTCTGGAAGCTTTCTCCTCTCCTGTTTCAATCGGAAAGTCTGATTAGAGAGAAGCTCTCTGTTGGTTTTGATATCATATTTCATATGTAATGCGTTCAAACTCCAAAACATTAAAGTAGAAAGATCAAGACCACACAGAGAGGGTGAGAATTACAAAATATTTTAATAAATAAGCTATACTACGGCCACATTTCCCAGATTCACTAATAAGGCTCATGTCATGTGTCAAACAGACTGTTTTTGTATTAAAATCTCAGATTGTCCTCGAATCTATCTTCTGGCATTTTATATTTTTAAATGACTTGTGAATGCCATTCCAAACAAGAGCTTTTAAGTATTCGTAAGCTGATTTGATTTACCATATTTTTAACACTGTGGCTGGACTATATCATTTTTCCATTTATAATTAAACTATGAGATCAATGATTATCATTACAAATATTTCAGTCATAATTAAGTTGATAAGGATGACACAAATCGCTGATTGTTAGATAAAAAGCAGTATAATAACTTTATTGCTGATAGTGAAATGCTGAATTTTGATTGCTATGTAGCTGTGATAAGAAATTAAACAAGCTCATAAATTCTTTCGTGTTGAAATTGTTGATATATTTTTTATCACATGGATATTGAGCAAATCGTTGGAGCATTGCAAATTATGTACAAAAGCCATATACTGTTAAAAACTTGTATTACACATAAAAATTCGTTTATTTTTAAATCACAAGAGCTTTTACAGAGTTGAAGAGAAAACACAGACGATGATGAAAAAGTGAAATTTCAGCATTTCTCGGGTACAAATTGAGCTTTCAAGTCAAAATTATTTCCATTAATATCCAAGTATTATGATTATAAGTTATGAATTGTAGCATTGTCGTCTTTTTTTTGCTTTGAGCATGACAGAGCAAAACAAGCTCTCGAGCAAATTGAAAGAAAGGTGCATATATGTTTAAAATTTACTCATTACTGTTGATATAGTTGCTCCAGGCTAATTTGTTTAAAATCCTCCGTGTAAGAGGAACAATTGCCTTTGTACTGATTATTATATGTATTATCACATGAATCAAATTGAATAAATACTAAATACTAAATACTAAATATAAACCGCAGCTGCTATCGTTTTTGTATGCTTTGCTGTGTAGTCAATAGGTGAAGAGAGAAAATTCTACCTATTCCTAGAAATAAAAGTAAAGCTTCTCTGAATAAATACGGTTTAAATAACCTATTCAAAACAGAAAATGTGACGGTTTAAAAGCTTCTGCTTCAATATTTTTGTCTGTCGTCTTCCTGTTTAATATGCACTATTTTTCATTTCAAGAAAGTCTAAACTGGAGTTTTTAAATATTACTTTTTTAAAAGAACTTTCTCCTTTATATTCCTCTCGTCTTGTGTGTGTCGTTGACATCTCTGACATTTCCACTTACTTTAAGCTTTATTGAGCCACATATAAGAAGCGAAGGAAGTTGAGTGAAAGATTTCTCTTTTGTTTACTATCTTATTTCTCATTTAAACTTGCAGGTTTAAGAGAATACGGGTTCCTTCCAGACAGAACATAAGTGTTTATTCCTAAACTACTTTTTACTACCTAAGAGCCTAATCCCACCGGTTTATGTTATCCTGCTTAAAACGTCATAAAATTGTCAGGAAAATACGAGAACAAAATGGGATTTGGAAGACTTGCAGAAAGAGAGTTTCTCTGAAAATTCTTGTTGAGAATGTGAGGCAATGCTGTAATTCTTGTCAAGTTGTTTAATTTTAAAAAAGTTAACGAGTTCATCAACTTAGAAATGTATCTGATCGTATGTTTGTTTGATTTTGAATAATTGCGTAGCTTTAAATAAAAAATTGTAGTTAGTTACGTAATTAACAAAAAAGATCCGATTTGCATTAGCCTTGGTTACTTTTGTAGCTGCAACACATACCAGTAAACATTTAAAATTTACAACCTTATTCAATTGATTCCGGTTTAGCTTCCTCTTGTAAATGAAATTGAAATATTAAAGACAAGTTGAAAGCTTTCAATCAAAACGAAAAAGTATCGATTTGGTAGAGCAAATAAAAAATTGATATGAATTGAAGCTACCCAGAAATTCACATTTTTATTTAATTTGATGATAATATACTGCAATCGTCTTTTCTAATCTATTAAAATTACTATGAAATTGGTAGAAAAATACATTTGCGACTTTTTAAAATGTTTTTCGAAACTCAAACATAAAATAAAAATTAGCCCTACATAATAATTTGCCTTAGTATGTATTCAAATAAAGATCAGAGCTTTCTGGTCGAACATTTTATAAAAAAGGAATTTTCCAAAAGAATTTGTATAATTAATTTTAAACCGATTTTTAGACATGGGGCTTTTGTTGAAGTGAGTTTTTAATTTATTAAAAAAACCAACTTTACCAACTTCTTGTAGTTTATCATACAGCTTGTTTTAGCAAATCACAGAAAATTTGTCTGGATAATTTCAAAAGCAAAATACTTCATGTAAAAGATATCATCATAAGATTAGATTTCATATTTAACGCATTTTCAATCTAATTAAAACATATTTTTACTTTTTCTATTTCAAAGGCGCGGAATCTATTCTATTACAATATCGCAATATTTATAGGAAATAAATATTGTTGTAAGAATTCGTCATTATAATTATTACAAAAATCATTCATAATTTTAATAATTTAGGTTGTTTCTTTAGGAATTTGTTCATTTTAGTAAATATAAATAATTTATACAAAATTATTCACTTGTTAAGAATATTTACGCTCTTTTTATCTCTTTTCCTTTGACTTTCTTCTTTATTTGTAAACAACCACAATAACTGCGAGAAAATGAAGATTTAATGCATCTCTAAGGATTTCCCCTTCATATTCTTCTTTTCTCCTCTTTTTCTTTGTAAATATTCTTCTGAAGATTTCAGACTGGCAGAAAACACTTTTTTGAATACGTTTTCATGTGGTATGCTTTGAGTTCTGTTTATATTTCCCAACAAGAAATCTCCATCTGTTTCCGTTCTGCAATCTGCGAAAGCCAATAATCCTGAGAGAAAAAAGGCTACAAATACTCCTTCACACTTTCTACTTTAAATAAAATCTACAAGCATAATTCTTTTCAAAGGAAAACTGGAAATATTCTGTTATAGGAATAAATGCAAAACAGTAAAAATAAACGGTAGTAAAACCATTAACCGACTAGCTGAACGTATGCATTTGACAATAATACCTGCCTTAATTTTTGCTGTATTTGCCAATTTGTGCAAAATATACAGCAAAAGTACTGATAAGCTATGCGTATTTGCATTCTTAACTCCACTTTCTTTTAAATTGTTTATTTACTGTATTT
>JAHZNK010001492.1:0-10778 GCA_027744615.1 Lepidocyrtus cf. nigrosetosus NNG-2020 | reverse complement strand
GTGGCGTTGAAAAATCATATGATATCATTTATGAACAGGGTCTTATTATTGCTAGTCTTTTTTCTGGAGTTGAACAAGTAAATGTTTTGCTGGTAAATGTCTAAAAGTTTGGTATAAAAACGACATTTTGCTAAATATAATCATAGCAATGATCATACCGAATTTACATCCTGCTCAATAAATCTAAAAAAGTTATACCTGCATTTCCTTTTTAATTTAGTACATGTGCTAAAAATTGATTTTATGTGTGTGTAAAAAACTAGCGATAATAAATGGTAATTTATAGTAGCATAAAAATGTTTATTTGAAATGTAACATTTCCCATTTTTTCATGTTGCAGGTTTTCATCGTGAAAAGTCGCGAGTCTTCAAAACTTTACCGGTTTGCTTTTTATTTTTGAAACAATGTTAAAGTGGATTGAGCCAAATGCAATTATTGAAACAAATGAGTAAGATACCTACTCGTACATGTTTGTACGAGAAAAAGACGCTTTACTATTAAAGCAGAAGATAACCTTTTCATCGGATCGACGACGACTTCCAGGAGAATGAGAGGTAAGTACAAATTTTAACTAGCGCTTTTTAGTTGAATAGTTCAACTCTAATTGGTGCTATAACGAACCAGTTGGAATACAATTGGTGTAATTGTAGTTCGTAATAAGGAAAGTACGGTTTATTTTAAGCAATGTGCTAATCATCTTAAACTGTGTGTTGAGTGTAAATTGGTCGAGTTAATTAAAATGTGATTTTTCCAAAACGTGTCAAATCTTTCACTTTTCTTGAAAAATACAAAGCCACAGCCAGTTAATGACTGGAAAGCCGTAAATGATCATAAAAAATAATTATATCCATATTTTTAGCTCTGTGCATATCTACACGAAAGTTTATTGTTAGTCTTATATGAAGCCAATAAAATACACAAAGGATGTATCAATTGGAAGCACACGACTCCTACTAATAAAATGGAAATATCCTAATTTCTACGATTGCAGGAGACAGTTGAAAGTATTTTTCTTCGAAATGGATATTAATTTGGAGAACCTTTCATAACCTTTTCCAATTTCTGTTGTTTTTTCAATGGGAAACTAAGGGCAAAGATTTGAGTGGAGACGATGGTAAAATAAAAATGGTTTTTATATTGCACTGAAAAAGAGTCCCTCATAAATTTTTATGACACATCTTCTTCCTATTTTAGGATGACACTGTAGTCTGGTCGAATTTTAAAAAGGGCCATCATTTCTGTACAATTTTCTCCCGTTCTTTGACAATCTCTTCGTTCTTCTAACGAGCTCTAATGCCGTTTTCTCCCTTTCTATATCCTTCTATCTTCTGGTAATGAAAGATGATGCTCAAATGAAGGAGAAAAATAAATGGGTTATGTGCTGCATGATTCAGTTTTAGAAAAAAAGCTTTTTTAATGCCTTGAAATTCATGGGTTTTATTACCGCACATATTATACGAACCTTGTTATTTGTGCTTTCCATAAAAATCATAAGCCCAGGATGGAAAAACTAAAACGACAAAACTTCTTTTTATTGCTTTCCACGTTATTCTTTTTTGCAACTTTTCCCCAAGAAATATCTTTTTCTTTTAAATTCTACTATGAAGACGTTCCAAAAAGTTAGAACTAATACCAGCATTGATCTAAATTTGCTTACCGATTGCAAGAAAGAAACTTTCTCAATTCATCTAATTCCAGAAACTATTTGCGAAAAAACCGCAAAAACTTGTTATTTAGGTAGCTATGCAGATTTGCAGAGAAACATAAGCTAATCATGGACAACACAACAATAAAGGATGGAAAATTTTGGAGGGAAACGGAGGAAAAGGAAAAAAGTTTAAAAAGAAGAAAATATTTTTCTGACAAACTTTTTTTCTCTAAATTGCCCTCCTTTTTGAAAGTTTTTTTTGTTGAATAAATCACGCGCAAATTATTTTGTTCCATTTTGAGCAACGTTTCTAGTTTTTTAAAGAAAAACTTCAATTCTTTAATAACCCATTACAGATATTTGGTGTTTATATTTTTAACGGTTAAGATAGTGGTTGACCCATCGCCAGGAAATTTAGAATGGAAAGTAATTTCGCAGATGAAATTGGGAGGTACCTTGAGATTTCTTTTTAAATATTTGCAAAACTATTTTTGTTGATGTTTGCTATTTCTAAAAGTGAATGCAAATTCCAGTTTTTTGGGAAAGATCCAGCGATACAAAAATTTTGTTAAAAAATTCAAGATAATCGTCATTTGAAAAAAAACTTCTAGAAAATTCTTTCATTTAGTGTTGTAACTTTTGTTGGGCTTCGTCTATTATCAATGATTACGGTAGGTTACCAACAGAATTTTATAAAATATTTTTTCGTTGCAATATAAAATAGTTATGCAAATTTTAGATTTTTCCTTTGCCAAGAAAGAAAAGTAGACGTAAAGAAAGTTTTCTTTTCCTTATTTTCACCAAAAACGCAATGATGTCATCCTTGTTTGTCCTAATTGGCGGTGTAGAAGAGCTTGTCCCTGCACAAGTTTTTTTCTTGGGAGTTATGGAACATGGGAAATAAAGTGGACTGTCATTTCCCATTATTTCCCACCTTTCAATTTGAATTATGAAATGGCAGCTAGTGCCACTCTATGTGTACTAATACTATGTAAAAGCACTACATATCAGCCAGAAAGCGTACTCGGGAATTGGAACTTTTGAAAGCATGATTTCCCACTCTTTGTTATTTCCCGGTCTTGTGGGAAACACCGTTACCCTGTGAATATACATAGTCTGTGGAAACCTTCATGCATGCTTTATAATTATGTACAAATACGAGTTGCTCATATCCTTACACATGTCTATTAGTATTAAAGTTTATCCTCATTTTCACCTACTTTGAACTTCGGTCCAATTTGGAGTTTGCCAAATATTTTTAAAAGTTATATGCAAATAGAATATTTACCTCTAATATAATCAATAGGAAAAGCATGTATGGAAATAAAATAGAATTGATAAATTCAAACTTTTTTCGGAATTTTTGAAATATGGGCTGATGATAAAGTAGGGCACGTGGCAAGGCTTAAAAATAATGTTCATAGTTGACTGCTTTCTCTTTTTTACTTGTTTAAAAGCCCCAATTTAAAAAAAAAGACGTAAGGTTGGGATGTAGTTACAAGGGAGGATAATACCAGGCACGTCTTGATCTCCTTTCAGTCGATATCCTATCTTCGACATCCTCATGTCTGCAACCACCCTGGGTCCTAGCTTTTTTCCTTTGTGATTTAAAAAAACGTTGCGTCATGTGTTCCTTGTCTTTTTATTTTCTCTTAATGCAAGTAAAATTATCAAGGAGGAATGCGCCACGCTTTATCCTTGCCCTACCCCTTTGACTATGTTCTTTTGATGACTTATGCACTCCTTTCTCATTATTATGCAATATGTGAAGTAGGACAAAGCTGGAAATGTGAAAAAAGATAAAAAAATTTAAGCTGTTGCTCAGTTCGAATAAAATCATCCTTATGACGTTTTCATATCAAATGTAAAACTTTGAAAAATGTAATTTCCAATAGCTTCAATACCCTGCTCCAGTGGTGACGGCTGACAATAAATGGTCACAAGTGGTTCCGTTTTTCTTTTTTTAATTTCAGAGACATACATCACCCTCTTCTATTTCAATCAAGGAAGAACCTTCTCGTGAAATGAGTTTTTATCAAGTATAGGGATAGACATTGAGGGAGAAAAAAGGGATCACTTCGCAAGTTCAGTTACAAATGATTTAGATTTAATAATTTTTATTCATTAAAGTGCAGTCAGGCACGTACCAAATAATTTTTATCTTCTTTTTGTCAAAATCGTCTACTTCCTATTATTCATTCTTGCAAGGGTACTTATTACGTAATTTTTTATTATAATTCAGAACTATTAAAAATAAAATGAGATTGTTACATTCCGGAATAGAGATAAACAAGGATTTATCTGAAGTGGTTTTTATTATTCTTCCCTCTTGATTTAATGGTTTTACTGTATGAATATATGATATGTTAACGTTTCGAAGTTATTTGTACATTTTAAGAAGTCTATTTTGTCAGTGATGTAAAAGTAGTAAAAAATACTGTTTTTTCATCCAAATGAAAGTTATACGAAGTAATTCCCAATAGTATATTATATTTGATACCGGGGTAGAAATGATGGCAAAACGGTAAAAATTGGAATCAAGCGATTCATGCTGTCATGCCACTCATATAAAAAGAGAGAGGGGAACAAGAGAGAGTAAAAGCAGACAAGATGAGTCATGACTACAATTTTGAGATACACAGAGGGAAAAAGATTTTATGTTTCAGTTTTTTTGTAGAAAACAACTCATCAGAACCAGTTCCCTCACAATTGCATCATCCTCCTCGCTGTTAAGAAGGGAAAATAATTATTTCTCAGCTTTCTCTTTTAATTCAGCATGATTTTTTTGTTGTTTTCCTGGAAACGAGTGAAAGGAGATGTGGACTTTGGTTGTAATTTGAGATAAAAGAGGAAAAGAATAAAAGCTTGAATTACATTGAAAAAGAGATATAAAACGGTAGAAAATACATGCATTTCTATATTTGCTACGTCTTTTCTTTGGAAAATGTGTGATTTGACCTTTTCCCGCATTTCACTTGACAGTTGCACTTGACTTGTCAAGGGAAACTGAAAAAATCAAATTTGAAGTTTTGAAGCACTTTTTTGTTTTTCTTTATGTTTAGGAACTGTTCATAAATGAAGTTACGGCCGCTCCTCATCTTGTATGAATGTGTAAGGCCCTGTTTTCTTAATAGTTTTGAGGGGACGGATTGCTATCTTGACGTCATTTATGTACAGCCTCTTAAAACATAGCAGTCGTTTGATGGTTTTGTTATGATCATACTATAAATCGTAAAAGTATGAAGAAAACAATGTTTTCGTAGAATAGCAGCAAGTTTGATAGGCAGTTATTTAATAAATGCGCGTGGGTTGCACAAGTTATAAGAATTTCCTCTATTTTTATCATTTGATTTTATAAAATAAGTGACCCAAGGTCTTTCGTCGTTAAAAACTGCTACTGTATTGATTGAGAACTTTGTTAGATTATTAAGGTTGACCAAGATTAAATTTAAAAAATTGTTATGATCATACAAAATGAAAGACCTTTCTAGAATTATTATTTTTCTTCATTTTTATATATAAAACTTAGATGCTCATGATAACAATTCAGAATAAAAATATCATTAAAAGCTAAGGAAGGTAATAAAAAACTGCACAATTCTTTTCAAGTCAAAAGTCATCTTTTCAAAACTTCTTTTTCATCTCGTCATTAGTAGTAGTGCAGATGTGCATTTCTTTCACTCATTTAACAAGTCTGAGATGGTATTTTTAAGAAAAGTAAAGGACAAGGAGCGTGCATAAGTTGAACTTTTCCAAGTTTCTCCCTTCAAAGTAAAGAAAGATCGGCTTTTGTTGAAAAAAGTCTACTGATCCATCTCGTCAGCAGCATGAACAAGCAATAAATTTTTCCAATGGAGTTTCTTCACAATAATTTCGATTAGCATCGTCTTAAAATGCTTTCTCTTTAATAACAATGCAGTAATAGCTTGACTTATCCCTTCTTTCACTCTTTTCATTGAAAAAGGAAAGTGAACTTTGAAAAAAACTTTTATTTTTATACACTCTCAGTAATGCAAACCTTTATTGCCTCAGTGTTCTTATGCATTCTGTACAAGAATAGCTATTAATTTTTTACCTTTAAGACGTTATTCTTTTGTTAGTGTTCCGTTCATTGATCGTACGGCCAAGGATAATTCTGTTAGTTTGCAATCTTTTTAAGTTTCTCATAAATTGAGCGATGAAATGATTCAAATGGTGATAATGATAGCCTTCATAATTTTGCTAAAGTTTGTCTCCAAATTTCTTATGGATGATTTACTTCTTCACCTTTATTTCCTGCTTCGTATTAAAACATATTATGATGGGCCTGTTTGAATTGCAATGTGCAAATCTAAGTGTTCTTTATAAGTAAGTTGAACTGGTATGTAAGGTTGAAGATTGTCGGGCAAAAATAGTGCTAGTCTGTTGTTGCAGGGAATACGGGAGAGGGTATGAAAAAGTGTTACTTTGTGGAACAGTACCACCCGCGGAGGTTGATTGTACCCTCGTATAAAATCTGATTCACCCATGTTGAGTTTCTATCATTTCATTTTGTGTTGTTGATATGATCCAGTCCTGATAATAATAATGACTAGGAGGAAGGAAGATGAGATGATGAAAATAATCGTGGCTTCAAAGCTGATGATGAGATTAGGAAATTGTGCCTGCCATTCACATTCTCATTCCCTTTTTACACTTGTTTGAATACAACGGGAATTCATCATTGCTATTATATAAGCCAATCCAATCTTGTGGTTTTCACTTTGAAAATTGAGAAAAAAATTGGAGAAAAGAAGAAACAATGAGAAAAGAGTAATTTTCTTTGTCAATTGTGTGTTTCGGGTGCAATTTCAATTGCAACGGATCAAAATCAGACAAGATAATATTTCATAGGATTAAGCTCAGTGGAACAATAGAAGTTGAGAGAGAAAAGAGAGAAGACACGCCAATCTGAATAGGAAAGGGATTGAACAAGAATATGACATGACTGGATTAATCTTGTTTTTCAAAGTACATTCAGTCAGTGAGGAAGATGGAATTAATATTATTATGTAATGTGGTGGTGAAAAATAATGTAGCCTTGATTCCAATTCCTTTTGATTATTAAACTTAGCTGTAATCCCAGCTTCACCAGTTTTTCCGGTTGGGGCTTCTCTAAAATACTCTGCATCATCTGTGTCCGCGCCCTTTTCCAAAAATTACATTAAAATCAGCAGTTAATATCAAGGCCTGGGTTGTTGCGCAGCTGATGTGCATCGTTGAGGATGGGAATGATTCATAGAAAATTAGAAGAGAAATGAGATTTCTAGATTTCATTGGACAATCACATAAATATTATGGGTATAAAAGAAGTTGTTCAAGCGGGAAATATAAAAAAGTCAGATATATAAACTCCTAGTTCAATCTTTTCTGATTAGCTGCGCTTCAAGCTGGAAAATTCTAAAAATTAGATGCTGACAATGCACGGGAAAAAATGCATACGATGGTTGTGTGTCCTACATGAATTATTGAGTTATTCCAGACTTGACAAATTTCTTATTCTTGCATGCACTCATATTACAGATTTTTCATTCATTCTACAAACTCCGGTATAGCAATTTGGGTAGAAAGGGTACGCTACAGTTTGCAGACCGTTTCCTTTCAAGCATTATAACGGAGTTTGTATTTCCAGCATTTTTTACCAAAATACACGAAGCCTTTTGAGCTACTCTTTCTCTTCAAATCAAATATAGCTTGAAAAAATATTGATTTATTAAACAATGAAGGCGGTGGTGGTGAATGTAGCTGCTGCAACCACTGGGACTTGTAGGAAAGGAGTGTAGTGTGTGTTGTCATTCATTACTAGAGTAGAACCTACAGGGGCTGGTGGGAATAGGTATTTTGGAACACATGAGAAAGCAGTGTGTGGTCTCTTTTGTCCTCATTACTCAATATTACTAATTAATCATTGGAGGAAGTCCTCGTGCTGTGCATTCATTTCAAGGCTCGTGATGAAAATGAAATTGGAATCCTGCCTAGAGCATATTGATTACTTCTTATAATAATTTGTTAATTTTGATTAAACTTTGGTATAACCAATGAAAGATTTTTGTGCAATTGTGCACTTTCGTTTTGTTTGATAACGCAATAAATGTTGAAGGGAGGGAGATAAAAGGGAAATGACAGGTGAAAGATTTCCTCTCAGGCATTAATCATATTGAAAAAAGGGAAATTTTATCAGGCAGAGGGAAGTTTATGAACATTTATGATTTTTCATTATTTGTTGAGTAAGCAAAAAGTTTTGTCAAACTAGCAGAAAAAATAATATGGATAGTTTTCATGATTCGTCATCAGAATGTTGATTTGACAATTTTGTAGAAATGAAGACGTATTTTTTGGTGAGTTAAACAAAATGCGATGATTAGGTGTTTACCAATTTGTTTAAGAATTTAAAAATAATCTATCTTACTTGACATGGGTTTTGTATAAAACTTTTCCCACCATTGAGAGTTTAATTTGAGAAAAAGAAAGAATTTGTGTTCATTTCATGGTTGAGCAGCAAGCATGAAATCAAGCTTGAGAATACAACTGGCGCAAAATTCTTTTTTAATTTTTACATAAAGAGCTAAGAGAATAATTTAAGATGGGATTTTCTCCAAAAAGTTTTTAAAGTTATCAATCTTCTCATCCTCCAAAACTCTAAGACAATCCCCATATTCCCTAGTTCAATCTTGGCTTGATTGTGTTGGCATGACATCGCTCTGGAGCAACTGACATCAGCCGTATTATCTCGCTATCAACTTTTTCCTTTTGTCTTTCTCTTTTCTACGACAATATGACGGTAGGGCAAAACTTTTGTAAAAAAAATAGTTTAAAAAAGAATGAAAAAAGAGCAGCACTTGGAAATTAATTTTTTGATAGCATCAGAGACCTTAAAAAAATATAAACATGGTTGGAGAATAACCCACATGCAACCAACCACTTTTTTGTTTATCCGTTTGGCATCCTATTTTGGGGAAATTGCAGACCAGCGAAAATGAACTTTTTCTTGTTTCCCGCAGCTCTGCCGCCGCCAATGACAAAAAACAAAATTTCTCTTTTTTAAAGTTATAATAATGAGCAGAGACAGAGAAGGAAGTGAAAGTAAAAGGTATATCCACCAAGTCTTTCTTTATATCAGCAATGAAAACTCCGCTCTAACGAACAATTTGTTGAAAAAAAAAATTGTACATTATAGTCACAGTGTGTTCGTTCGGTTTAAAAGTATCCTTGTGATAACTACTTGTCCACTATAAAAAAGGTGATTATAACGGAGTTTTCTGTACTAGCAATGCTCTGGCTAGCAGACTGCGGAAAACGAAATTGTGGCAAAAACAAGAGCTTACAGTATACATGAGCTTATTGCTTAATGCATTTTTCTTTCGGAGTACCAAAAACAATCTTAACTGCAGCCACAGACTACAACTTTAATAATGTTGGTATAGAGAAAGCAAGCACTGCTGGAGCTTCCGGTATTTTACATTTTCCTTTTAACTTGCATAGAGAAAGAGAATTTTTCTTCGGAGAAAGCTTCATTCCAACATCAGCAGTATCCAACGTTGCGTATAAAAACCTTACGAGATTTCATGTTTCACTTTGGCCTCGTCTCTGGTTTCCTGTAAGAACCAAAAAAAAGAAGACCTTACATTGCTTCGTTCAAAAGGAATAAAGGAATTGTATAGTTTAATAGCTTGAATGCATCCTAACTCCAGAGAAAGTAGGGGAATTGTGGATGCTTGCTTTGGAATAATAATAAAGATCGGGTATTTACCATCACCGCCGTCATTATTATTACATCCCATTGATTTACATTGACCTCGAAAAAATAACGAAAGTCCCGGTTTATTTACTTTTCCTTCCTTTGGTCCACTTTCTTGTCCGCTGTAATAATAATGAGGGGAAAACGGTAATGAGAAATGGTAAGATGGACAAGTGAAGCTGGAAAAAGAAGGTGTGGAATAAACACGGCGGGAAATATTGGATTTTGAACGTGCATCAACCAAACTATGGTGTTCAGGAGGATGAAGCTGGGAAAGTGTTGAATTCGAGAGTAACGTTTTGATGATAATGCTTGCATTGATCTTCTACCGCGTGCAAGAATATAAAATATCAAACTTCGCTATGGCGAACCTGAAAAAACGATACAGTTCACAGACCGTTCGTGTGAAATCCAATTCTTCTAACTACATGTGCAATATAACAAGGTTCCCTTAATCTGACTTTGACTGTACCGGAATTTTATTTTCAAGGAAGAAGTTTACAAGCAAAAGCTTTCCAAGGAATAACCGTCTTCGGTGATAATGTGGATGGTGACTATTTCAGCTCATGGAAAGCAGTCGCTGGGATCTACGTCTCTCAAGACTCAATAAGAGAATCAGTCATGAAGAGGAGCGAACGAGCCAAGAATACGTAGTATGACATGAACTGCATAAGAATGATCAGGAGCTCTTGTGCTTACTACATCTCCTTTAGATAATTATAGAACACAATATGAAAGGCTAACACTTACAATGGGGAAAGTGAAAGGTTTTTGAACCAGAGAGAAGAAATGTTTGTGTGCTTTTTACAGGTATTATATAATATTGAAGAAGTGAAAGCGTTCGCTAGTTTCAGCATTCATCTACAATATTATAATAGATGGAAACGAAATTCACATAATTTTCTTTTTACTAGCGATCAATGGATCGACGTGCTCCATTGTGCAAAAAAAAATCTTTGGAAAGTAGGCATAACCCTGCAAAAAAAATTCAGTCATTTGCTCTTTCAGATAAAAAAAGTGTCTAATCTACTTTCAGAGAAAAGGAAGGTTTGGAAGGTTTATTTGCCCCGCCCATTTATAACAAATGAGCTTAATTCATTTCTAATCAGGGAAGTAAGGCCGGTGGGAGTGGAATCGGGGAAGGTGAAGAAAAGGAATGATTAACAAGAAAAAGTCAGTCACGTTAGCTTTCGCGTTCAAAAGAAACAAATTCGTACTAAAAAAAACGTTTCATGGCAATTTTTTATCAGCTGTTTAATGTAAATGAAAAAAGGAAATTAATGAGAATAATAAACAATTTTAAAAGGGGTTTTACACACGTCTGCATTTTTAAAAGACAAAATAGTGAATTCCAAAGGGAAAAAATGTGTATCA